>JAUUTY010000895.1:0-143137 GCA_030979885.1 Lolium multiflorum | reverse complement strand
TCCACAACGCAAAGGAAAGAAATGTCAAGCTGGACAGAACTCAACTTCTGTCAACATGGTCATTGGTAACACAGAGGAAGGAACTACAGGGTATGGTAATATTTTACCTACTGTTCTTTCGGTGTTTCAGCCCACGGAATGGTGGGTTGATACAGGTGCCAATGTTCATGTGTGTGCTGACATCTCCATGTTTACCTCTTATCAGGCACGAGGTTCCTCAGTAATGATGGGGAATGGGTTACATGCTACTGTTCGTGGTGTTGGCACGGTAGATCTGAAGTTTACTTCGGGAAAGATCGTGCAACTGAAGAACGTGTTGCATGTCCCTTCTATCAAGAAGAATCTCGTTAGTGGCTCCCGTCTTATGAAAGATGGGTTTAAGTTGGTGTTTGAGTCCAATAAAGTTGTACTGTCTAAGTATGGAACTTTTGTTGGAAAGGGATATGAATGTGAGGGAATGTTTCGCTTCTCTCTAGAAGACTTCTGTGATAATGTTGTGAACCATGTAAGCACTAGTGTTAATGAAACTAATGTTTGGCATTCACGACTTTGTCATGTTAATTTCGGTTGTATGACGCGGCTTGCTGATATGAGTTTAATTCCGAAATTCACCTTTGTCAAAGGCTCTAAGTGCCATGCTTGTGTGCAAGCAAAGCAGCCTCGCAAGCCTCACAAGCCTGCGAAGGAAAGAAACTTGGCACCACTAGAGCTTATACATTCAGATCTATGTGAGATGAATGGTGAGTTGACAAGAGGTGGAAAGAAATATTTCATGACTTTGATTGATGATTCCACTAGGTATTGTTATGTGTATCTCCTGAAAACTAAAGATGAGGCTCTTGATTTCTTTAAAATCTATAAGGCTGAAGTTGAGAATCAACTTGAAAGAAAGATAAAAAGGGTTCGGTCCGATCGTGGTGGAGAGTACTTTTCTAATGAGTTCAATTTATTCTGTGCGGAACATGGTATAATCCATGAGAGGACGCCTCCCAATTCCCCACAATCCAATGGGATTGCGGAAAGGAAAAACCGTACTCTAACAGATTTGGTTAACGCCATGTTAGATGTTTCGGGTTTATCCAAGGAATGGTGGGGGGAGGCTATATTGACTTCGTGTCATGTCCTAAACCGTGTTCCAACCAAGAATAAAGAGATTACCCCTTATGAGGAGTGGGAAAAGAAAAGACCAACACTCTCCTACCTACGAACTTGGGGTTGTTTGGCTAAAGTGAATTTGCCAATCACCAAAAAGCGAAAGCTTGGACCAAAAACCGTGGATTGTGTCTTTCTTGGCTATGCTTCCCATAGCATTGCTTATAGATTTCTTGTGGTGAAATCTGGAGTGGACGACATGAATGTTGGCACCATCTTTGAATCAAGAGATGCTACATTCTTTGAGGATATATTTCCTATGAGAGATATGCATGGCATGTCTAGTTGGGAATCTGATCCAATACATGAAACTCCTATGGAGTCTGATGAGGAATCTGATGATGAGAGTTCAGATTCTGATGAAGATGACAATGAAGCTCCCACAAGGAGTAAGAGACAAAGGACTGCAAAGTCTTTTGGTAATGATTTCATTGTGTATCTTGTGGATGATACTCCCACTACCATTTCAGAAGCTCTCGCATCTCCTGATGCAGACTACTGGAAGGAAGCGGTTCAAAGCGAGATGGATTCCATCTTGGCTAATGGAACGTGGGAGTTAACTGAGCGTCCTTATGGGTGCAAACCTGTAGGATGTAAATGGGTATTTAAGAAGAAGCTTCGAGCTGATGGTACTATTGAGAAGTACAAAGCTCGACTTGTAGCCAAAGGCTATACCCAAAAGGAAGGCGAAGATTTCTTCGATACATACTCACCTGTGGCGAGATTGACCACCATTCGTGTACTACTGTCATTGGCTGCCTCACACGGTCTTCTCGTTCATCAAATGGACGTTAAGACGGCTTTCCTAAATGGAGAGTTGGATGAGGAAATTTACATGGAACAGCCTGATGGTTTCGTACTACAAGGTCAAGAAAGAAAGGTGTGTAAATTAAAGAAATCTTTGTATGGTCTCAAACAAGCGCCCAAACAATGGCATGAGAAGTTTGAAAGAACTTTGACATCTGTGGGCTTTGTTGTTAATGAAGCCGACAAATGTGTGTACTACCGCCATGGTGGGGGTGAGGGAGTTGTCCTATGCTTGTATGTGGATGACATACTAATTTTTGGGACAAGTCTCAAAGTGATTGAGGAGGTCAAAACCTTCTTATCTCAGTGTTTCGAGATGAAAGATCTTGGAGAAGCTGATGTTATATTGAACATCAAGTTATTGAGAGATGAGAATAATGGGATTACACTTGTGCAATCTCATTATGTTGAGAAGGTGTTGAGCAGATTTGGTTATGTTGATTGCAAATCTTCTCTCACACCTTATGATCCTAGTGTCTTGCTTCGAAAGAATGAAAAGGCAACTAGAGATCAGTTGAGATACTCTCAAATCATCGGTTCACTCATGTATTTAGCTTGCGCTACGAGGCCTGATATCTCGTTTGCTGTATGCAAACTTAGCCGGTTTGTGGCCAACCCGGGAGATGATCATTGGCATGCTCTTGAGAGAGTGATGCGCTATCTAAAGGGAACCATGAGTTATGGAATTCATTATACCGGGTATCCAAGAGGACTTGAAGGGTATAGTGATTCCAATTGGATTTCTGATGCTAAAATGAAGGCCACAAGTGGATATTTCACTCTTGGTGGTGGCGTTGTTTCCTGGAAGTCTTGCAAGCAGACCATCTTAACGAGGTCAACTATGGAAGCAGAACTCACAGCATTAGATACAGCTACTGTCGAAGCGGAATGGCTTCGTGAGCTCTTGATGGACTTGCCTATGGTTGAAAAACCAATACCGGCTATCCTCATGAACTGTGATAATCAAACTGTGATTGTCAAAGTGAAAAGTTCTAAGGATAATATGAAAAGTTCCAAACATATCAAGAGGAGATTGAAGTCTGTCAGAAAACTGAAGAACTCCGGAGTGATAGCATTGGATTATATCCAAAGTGCTAAGAATCTGGCAGATCCTTTCACAAAAGGACTATCAAGAAATACGATAGACCTTGCATCGAGGGAGATGGGTTTGAGACCCACTTGAGTTGCCGAGGGGGTAACCCAACCTATGTAATCGGAAATTCCGTGAAGTAGGACCTGGGAAAACAAACCGGAGTAACTGAGTTGAGAGAAAATTTAATACTCCCACTCCGCTGCAGATGCAATTCTCTCATAGTTACTGTAAGGCAGGTTGACAATGTCTTAATGTGTTCTGAGCGGCTCTTAATGAGCGAAGACGCTGTCCTACAGGGCGATCTTTTGAAGAACACACCTATACGAGCGACACTACTGGTCATAGTGTGGGAGATTTGGGTGAATCTCTAGTAAGCTCATGAAGGGCCGAGGAGTATGACTTATAAGCTCCACCCGAGGGGAAGGCTATGGTAGCCTAGTACCGTGCCGGCATTGAGCGAAACTTGCTGCACAAAGACTGACAATTCAAGGCATAGTCCATTGTTCGGTTGTAGTCAAGCGTAGCACCTTGCCTAAGTGGAAGTTCAACTTAACAGTCTCCACCGAAGTGCAGGTATATTAAACAGTGAATGGAACTAATGTGCCATCTGATGTGCATATGAGATCTGGTGGGGGATTGTTAGATGTAGATGGGCTGCAGCCCAGTAAGGCAGCCCATATAGTCTACAATTCCTGAAATCTCAAGGCCCATCACGTTGGCAGCTTGGGACAGCCTTGAGGGACAAAGTTTAGTCCCACATTGCTAGTTGGGAGTGAGTTGGAGTGGTATATAAGGGCTGCTGTTCTAGTACTTCCAAGTGAGTGAGAATAGAAAGAGCCCTCGCGCACTCCTCCTCCGCCCGCCCCGCCTTTCGCTTCTCGGGTTCGGCCACGCACGACGTCGCTGGCTTCGCGACTCCAGCCTCAGCCGGCATACACTCGCTTAAGCCTAAATTTTGCTTGCGCACCAACTGAGCGGTACGTGATGACTCGTGCGCGCTCGCACGATATCCCACCAGCTTTCTACGCAAAGGGGTCGAACACCGCGCTTGCTTCCGGCCATACCAAGATAACACCTGATTCTAGCCATAAGACAGCGACAGTTCAATTCTTCACGTAAGAAGTTCTGCCCGCATAACTCAAGTCTTTCCCATCCCGGCGACTGCGCAGCCGTCCGTAAAGGCCTTCCAACCTCCGTTGAGAGACCACCGAACGACTATGCAGGTTTTGAGCGTTTGCCGACTGCCGATGACTGGTTTGTCTGACGATCGGCTGCTTCAATCGGCATATCGACTTCACCGGTGGAGCGGCGCATCGGCCGAAAACCCAAAGATGATGTGCTGCGAAGCGACCTCGTCGCGAGAGAGAGATAGTGTGACGCTTTTTCTCTTCCTGTGACCGCTATTTGCTCCACGCTCGCACTGGCTTATCGCTTTGGCCTGATACGCTGGCGGCGATGCCACAGATTCAGAATGCCGCTTTCTTGTGAATTAATCTCATACTAATCGCCTAATAATCCAACAGAGCAAGCAAGCGAATGGGGAGGAGGAAAACGGCGGCGACGCCGCGGCGGGCGAGGAAAACGGAGGCTACGCGAGCAGGCGGTGCAGCGGGCGTAGAGAGGCTACCGGTGCGGCGGAGTAGAAGGCGACATCAGCAGCGAAGACGGCTCGACGGCCACCTTCGCTCTCGCCGGTAAAGCCTCGTCTCCTCCTCTTCCTCTTGTGGATTTGGGGTGGCTGTCCATGTCCGCTGGCTAGGGTTATAGTGGTTCCAATTTGGGGGCTCCGTTTTGCTTTTCGTTTCCCTGTCCCTGTTCTTTAACAATTATGCCAGTGATGATGTAGCCGTGGAAGTATAGCTGTTGTGCTAGCCCTTGCAATTTCTTCTTATGTACTGTGTTGATCAAGGAGAACGTCAAAGGTGTCACTAGCTTCTGCCCCTTAGTTTCGTGCTTGAAATAGTATTAATCTCCCTATGAATGCTCAATTTATCAACCTGGTAAAGGAAAGATCAGCACATGAGTTCTGGGGCACCACACAATGCTACCATCTCCTGATAGTAACTATTATCCTGGCAGTTTGGAAAATTGATCTCTTCTAATAAAAACAGAAATAAGTACAAATCTTATCATGTCACTTACACCAATGTTCAGTTGGTGTGATTATTTTATTTAATTGCGTCGGGATAAATAGAGAAATAATTTGTAAGAAAGGATATGGGTTAGTTCAGATTCGAGGACCAGACATGTTAGTTATGAAATAATCAGCATTCAAATAATTACTTATCGGTTATTAATAATTGTAGAAGTAACTTGGCCAATGGCTCCAAGAGTTCCCCTCAGATACAACTTGAACGTGAAGAAGGCAGCTGGAAGCAAAAACATATCTACTAAAGTCGGCTCACAAAAGAGGCTAACAATCAAGGTAACTGGTTTTTTTTTGGTGAACTCATTGTTCTATTCGTTTCATAGGTGTAATATTACCTTTTGCATCTCTTAGAAAGTTATTTTTTTATTTCGTTACATCTCCATTCTGCTATAACCATTATGTTACCTTGTCTTATGTAGAAAACTAAAGAGCCGCTTGAACTCACACTTAGAGAAGTCTCTTGTTGATCTACTACATGAACACAACACCGCGCTTACAGGGCTGATTGGATGGTCTTTGAAGCTTGGAGCAAAATTCTTAAGGAGTTTCATGAAAGAAATATGTACGTGTCTTACACCAAGAGCCAAATCAAAGAAAAAGAGAAGGAGCTGAAAAGACAATATAAAATGCTCAAAGATGCAAGGATGCAAAGTGAGTAGGATGGAATGATACAAGGTCTATGCTTGAAGCAGAAGATGCTCTTTGGGATAACCTTGTCATTTCATTCCCAAAAATCAAGAAGTTCAAAACTAAGTCCTTCCCGCTGTTTGATGCATTGGGAGAGTTGTACGATGGGCAAATAGCCGAAGGAACCTACAATGTCAGTTCCACCCAGCCACCACAACATCGAGATCTTACACAAGTTGATAATAGAGATGAGCTCAGTCACATCGAGTGTACATTTCCAGGCCTTGAAGAGAGTGGGCTTACAATGTACAAGAAGATGCAAATTTAAGAGACCACATTACTATCGATGATGAAGATGAAAGTGTGGCAAGGACTTTACAGAGGATAAATAAGAGACCTCCTACTACAACAAGGAACAAGGAAGAGAAAGAGAGTAAGAAGACAAAGAAGCAGAGTTCCAATGACATTGCAGGAAGTATGGAGAGATACATTTTTATGAGGGAAAACAAATTGAGATAGAATCTGCCCAGTTGGCTAGTAAAAATAAGGTTGCTCAAGCTGAGATTACTCAATCAAGAGATGCATCTCTGAAATGATGACAATGGCATTGTCAACCGATGAGAAGGTCACAGCAGCTGATGTATTCAAGGATCCAGATAACAGAGAAATCTTCTTGAGCACAAAAGAAGATGACCCCGAGTGGCTCTTGGGTTAAGGAAGGCAGTGGCCAAGCTGTCACAAGTGGTGTGAAGGTACGTCTTCTATTTGCTGAGGCACGCATCATATATTGTTATTATTTCCGTATAGTTCTCACGATGGTTGTTTATACTGTCATTTGAAAAATGTACTAGTCCTTGGATTTTGATATGAAAACTTAATATATATGTTTAATATCTGGTGCTTAATTCTTCGTCTAGATCTCATTAATATTGTCAGTACTATGTCTCTGCATGCGCTAGTTCATTCATTGTAGTATCAGTTAGCTCAGATCGATTACTTAATCTGAGTGTCGCATTTCAGGGTAGTTGTAGCGAGAGCTAGCTCTTGAATTTATCTGAGTTGCTAATTAGGTACATAATTTGGACATGAGCTATAATTTGCACATTAGGTAGAGATAGTTAGCTGATGAAATTATCTAATTTCTACTTGGTATTTTTAAAGTTTTTCTGCCAATGGCAGCAAGCAGCTGATCCTAGCTATTTTTGCTCATATTGATTAAGCATATTGGTTGTAGAGTGGTTTACAAGTATCATAGTTTATGGTTATATTTTTCCTGCTTTTATCTGTCCTGGTAATGACATGTTGATATTTAGTGTTCAAACACTGATTAAATTTAGAACATGGTTAGATGCAAATTACCAGAAATCAATACTAATTGTCCATGAAGAGAGGGCTCTTGGGAAATTCAATTATTGGAGACCATTGGTTTAATGAAATTGCCTGACTCTTCTTTATGCCCTCCAGGTTAAGATGCTGCAAGGAGGCTCTAGATGGAGCACTTGTCATGTGTTTGTCGTCAAGGACTTCTAAGATGTTGTTGAGATCCTAGTGCTTCCTGTAGATGAGCTTTGTTTTACTTGATGTCTGGAATTGTTGACTGTCACTCGAGTAGCAGCTAGGGATGCAGATCTGTGCCTGGATCCAGCCCGCTTTGTAGTCTAAATTTTAGGCTAGTTGTAGCATCTTTGGCAAATCAGTCTAGTTTGAATTAGCCCCTGTTTATGCAGGCTTGTACGGGGCGTCCGCTTGCAACCCGAGTAGCACCTATATTTTGCCCAAAAGACTCCATGTTACTTTTGTGCGGAAACTATGCAATCCTTGTAATTTATTGTGCTAATAACAGGCTGTTAAACGTAACTGCGATGCAAGACATTCCTAATCCTGATATTATATAGTGCCATTTAATTTTTTTGGTAATATTATTGTAATTTATTCCTAATATACTGGTAATTTCAGGTCGTATTTTCTTTGTGATTATCGTCCATTCGATGTTATTTTGTCAAATGTACTCTTCTAGCCTTGTGCGGTTATATCCAAACCCCACTTTTTTTTTGAGAATTTGTCGCTGCGATTTATATTAATTCACAAAGTCCAAGTTCAACTGGAATACAATTAAAGCCGATGTACACGTGGCCAACATTACAACTCTTATTTCGCAGCTTGATTTTGCTAACAAGTGTAAAGCTAATTTTTGAAAACATAAAAGAGCGAGGTTTTGAAAATTTTCAAAAATTCAAAAGTCCAAGGAGCACTTGTGCCATGTGCACATGCTACTTTCCGCAAAGGAGACCAATAACAGAACGAGCCCTTTTGCCCTGCCCATGTGAGCGTTCGTGCACAGGGCAGATCAAATGTGGTGACGCCTGTTCGTGTGTGTGCCTCACACTGCGCGTGCGCCTGCACGTCGCAGAATCTAAACCTTAAATTTGGGGCGTGTCGGACTCTCGGTCTCCTTTGTGTACGGCTAAGAATTTAGCATGAGTGGGATTTCTTTTGAACACTTGGATTCACAACAAATACTATACTCAAGGTTGTGCAATCAGAGGCCAGGATCTAACTGCTAACTAAAGCCTAACTGGCGATGGCTAGTGTAGCGTGACCGTCAACCGAGGCAAAAACTGACAAATTCCATCTGAGGCTACAATTTCTCATTACATATGAATTAGTGTGAGCCAGCAACGCAACTTTTGCTGCAAAAGAAGCTATCATCGCCAACAAATGGTGCGGTGCATTATTTATTCCAGCAGATACAGAAAATGAACCAACATAGGCTTGCTATTGAGCAGGCACAAAATCAGCAGAGTAATCCTCACATAGTTCCACCTAACGGGAAACTACGACAAAAAACTGTCCTTCCCAGAGACAGAGCACGTCCAAGGTGGGAACCGAGAATGCTGCAAGAAAGCATCCTTATTTCGCTGAGGATGCGAGCGATGAAGTCGACCGCCGTCTTGATGGAATCGATCTTCTCCGCCTCGTTGTCAGGGATCTCCAAGCAGAATTCCTCCTCAAAGGCCATGACGATCTCGACCGTGTCCAAGCTGTCCAGCCCGAGGTCCTTCTGGAAATGAGCATTAGAGTCACCTGCAAAGGTTTCACGGGAACATGAGAGCGGATTAATGGCAGTTCAAAGCATCTGCATAGTACGAATTAATCTTCTCTTAACAAACATCACAGAAAATTAGAAACACCACTTCATACTAGTCAGGTTCGGTTTATAGAGAACTAATGCAAATGTAGATGGGCACAAAAGTACCACTGTTTACCGAAACAATAATTAAACACAAAATGCCTGGAAAAGTGGACCAGAAAATGTCAGCGTGCAGGCAGACTACCACGCCAATCTCTATCTTAAAATTCTTGACAGTAAGAAAAACCCGTAACTGTTTCTCAGTCCAGCAAAAGCAATTTGTAGGCAACCACAGAGTTTCCAGTAGTCACAAAATACTAGCTCTGCATCCAATGGCCAAACTTGGCACATTTTTGAGCTACCTGTCGAATGTAGTCATGTTTAGGACCCAAAGCAATGGTTTGAAGACCCTATCAACAGTGCAGTCATGATTAGCTAAACTACAACACTAAGCTTGACTAAACTGCTTATATGAACTTAGTTAGCATGCTTGACATGCTCAAGCTTAGCTCAAAGGAATGCGGCAAGGCTGAAGGTAAACAGAAAAGGTATCAGTATGCCATGCTGTTATTTTGGGGCTAACTTAGCATTATTGAGTAATGACTTTATCTGTGCCCGCTAGCACTGACATCATTTCCGCATATTTCATATACTAGAGTTTTTGTGCAATTCACACCAAAAATTCATGCTCAAATACTTCACAGAGATACTTCATACGGCAATAAATAGTAAGGATGTTTACAGAGCAAATAAACAGAAAGCTGCAAATAAGATGGATCAACTGACATAAGACACCAAATAATTTTTCCAACATATCTACATGGCACACATAGTCCTAATTTCAAATATGCATACATACACAACAAATCAGGTCCTAGGAATACATATTTGGCTCATCGATACTGGTCTATTACTTATCACGGGGTAAATCAACATTTTTCCACTTCACAGTCATGATATATGTATAGATAAGAGAACGAAGAAACAGTATTAAATTAATACTATGAAACTAGAGGAGACAACAGAAAACAAATATCCCCTAATGGCAACTAACAAGCAAGAACAGAATGCAGTGAAATTGATACTGAAGGCATCGAACAGTCAATTGATCTCCACAAGTCGATGTGGAACTAGATCATTGCAGGTGGCCAGTGTCCAGTTTGGACAAATCAGCCACTAATCAGAGGTTCCGAATCTATTTTCTAAACTATCTTGTGTAATGGTCAATAAAATAGAAAATACGCCACAGTTCCCTCTGCCCCTTCTCTCTTCGAACCTCCAAAAAAAATGGGCGATTTGTCAAAGCTACGCCTTGTTCTGCGCAAAACTCCGAAAAACCACCTACTTTATGGCCAAATCTTCCTGGAGGATCCAGTTCACGAAGCAAACATACCACGATTGGAGCCAAAAACCCTAAATACATGCCTAAACGGTGGGAGATCCATACCCATGTATCCATCTACCAAACGTACGGGCCACACGAGCGCACTGCTTCGCGCTTACCTTGGAAGGTTCGATCTTCTGGAAGTTCTTGATGACGGAGACAACGCGGTCGGCGACCTCGCCCTTGTCGAGGAACGACCCCTTCTCCACCTCCGTGGTCGAAGACAGGAGCCTGGCAACAGGGACGCTTCCCGCTGCCGCAACCGCCGCTGCAGTCGCCGGGCGCCACCGGCACGCGGAGGTGATTCAGGAGGGCTCTCCTCGCCGCCGCCATCGCCATTTCCTCTCCTCTCGGTTGGTACAGGCCTGCAGCGAGTGGGTAGGAGAAGGGCAACGTAGGCAACCTGCGGTGGTCCGGGCTGATTGATACAAATCGTGATCAATCGAAAATGTCTGGGCCCATCCCGACTAAACCCGGCCTTACAAAGTCGCTCGTGGGCTCGATGTGAAATTATCCACTTCATTCATAGAACACCTCAGAAACAAAAAAAAAGTATTCTACTCCCTCCAGTCCATGATAAGTGTGGGAGGGAGTAAAAAATACCCTAAAGAATGTAAAAAAACAAAAAGATCCCATCTCAGGTATTATGCAACAATAAATAAATAATCGACGAATATGGTTTTTCGAACTCTCATCGGCAATCTCCAATGAGAGAACTACAATTCTAACTACGCTCTTCTAGTAGGATCGGACGGGCAGGAAAGTACCATATGGTGAAGTGGACGGATGTTTACGCCCCAAAAGAACTTTGGGGCATAGGTATCCTAGCTTTAGCGCCCACATCCGTTCCGTAACTCAGATCCGCCCTTTTATATCAACATTCGAATTGGGGGCACGCATGGTGGTGGGGCACTTCGAAAGTCCGTGATGAGGACATCCCTACTACACTACTACCTCCATCATTGCAAGATGAAGACGATGCTGCTATAAAGCTCAAGTCTAATGAAGTCAGGATTGAGCCATTACAAGGGCTCGCTAAGCTACCAAACAACAGTGAACTTGTTCCTAAATGATACTTTGATCGATGAGAACTTTATACTGCCTAAGTCCTTTTACTTATGCATGATCAGGTATGAAGAGGAAGCAAGCATCGCAGAGGAGGAGAGGAGCACGGACGTAAAGCTGGACATGAAGTCGACATGAAGACATCCCATGGACGCGCGAGGGGGAGCGGGAGGCATGCGCGAGGAGGAAGAAGAAGTTGTCCAGGCCGGGTTCTGCTCCGACCGGTCGCCACGCTGGCCGCCCCCGGTCGCAGCCCGGTCCAACCGCCCGCGCGGCGAGCCGGTTCGATGCCCTCGCCGGCAACAGTCTGTTCGACTGCCTCAGATGTGCTAACCGGGGTGTACTGTAAGACACCCTAAGACCCCCGCATGACCCGGTCCCAGGTCCCATGACCCCACATATATCCCGCTTTGTCGTGTGATTTGTGCTTATACCCTTGATATTCGTCGCTACATCCATGCACTAGTTGTCACTACAAGTGGTAAGCAACACTAATTCACTTTGGAGCGGTAAGATTTTCTTTTCTTATCAGTTTTGAGTGAGTTGTGAGAGTACCACCATATATATTTGTTTTAGTGCACTAACCTACTAACCATGTCTTCTAGTGATGAGAAAATTGTTAACCAGAAAAACAAGGATGCCGCTGATGTGATGACATGGAGGGAGTATGAAGCTCTTCGTAATGAGATGCGACGTGAATTCCGCATCATTGAGAGCTTAAGGGTGTTGACACATTGGAGACCGACTTGCTAGATGAAGTAGGAAAAGGTGCGGAGCGATCGGCGACGGAGATGGAGGCGCCCTAGGCGTAGCGCCCACTCCGTGCACGTCTCATTAGTAGCATCCAGCTTTGTTTGATCTCTTGCAACATGGGGACTAAGCTCATCATCCTGAGTGCGGAATTCATGTCGCATCTCATTACGAAGAGCTTCATACTCCCTCCATGTCATCACATCAGCGGCATCCTTGTTTTTCTGGTTAACAATTTTCTCATCACTAGAAGACATGGTTAGTAGGTTAGTGCACTAAAACAAATATATATGGTGGTACTCTCACAACTCACTCAAAACTGATAAGAAAAGGAAATCTTACCGCTCCAAAGTGGATTAGTGTTGCTTACCACCTGTAGTGACAAATAGTGCAGGGATGTAGCGAAGCGAATATCAAGGGTATAAGCACAAATCACACGACAAAGCAGGATATATGTGGGGTTGTAGGTGGGCTACCTATTTGCATTAATAACAAGCTCTAGCGCTGACCGTAGACAACCAATGATACTCACACAAGGCGATAAATATGGCAATACAACTATATGGATGAAAAGGTTGCAAAGCACTCGAGAGACGCTACAAAGCTCAACGAACAGGCACAAGATTGCTCAACTACAAGAAAAGTAAACTAGGCCTTCACTTGATCTAACTAGCACTTCACTTTTCTTTTTGGATTTTTTTATACACACGCAGCTATGTAGCTCTTTTTGCTTCTTTTCTATTTTCTTTCTCTTTTTTTTTGATTTTATGACTCAACTCCTTGATAACACGGCCAACAGAAATTGCAAAGCACCAAAACCCTAACGAGCAGCCTGTCGAGCGGTAAAACTAGTCTCTTCTGGGAAAGTTCCTAGTCACTTATATCGAAAGGCTGTGTCTATGGTTGGGAAACACACTGTATGCTATGTGGACTCGGAGTAACAAAACTAAAACTAGATGATAGTGAAAACACAAACCCTAACAATACTAGATGGAAGAAAAAGATACGCAAAAACAACTACGAAAAGCAACTAAAACTCGAAATTAGTGCAATCTAAGGCTATGGCAAACCCTAACCCTAACTTTTTATGGCTTTTTCTGGATAGGAAAACACTCACAACTCAACTATGGGGTGGATTGTGGATGGCTTACCGAGGAAACCTGAAATCTGATACCAAGATGATAAGGGGTGGCCCGATCTTCTCAGTAAGCAACGGTGGTGATGATGATCACGGGATGAACACAGCGGAGATAACACGATGATGAAGTGGATGATAACTTGTATGACGCAACAAAGTCTCTCGATTGGTCCCTGTCGCCAATGCAACAGCTCTCAACCCTGCAAGATATTCGCAACTCCACACACTTGCGCACGTAGCCGCCGACCACAAAGCGGTAAGTTGCAACCGTCTAATTCCCAATGGAACAGCAGATCACACAAGGGTTTACACCAAATCAATGCAATATGGTGTAGAGATTCAATAGAGTTGCAAAGCAATCAACTATGAACTAGGGTTTATCTTAAACGTGGTCTAAACCTAATTTGGGGGCGTCCTGGGCACTTATATAGGGGTTCAGGACGACCAGGGGTCGAAAAGATACATTAAAAACCGACCCAGATTGGATCTGGTCGAGACAGACTCGGACTCGCCGGTCGTGGGGGCCGGTCGACCGGGCGTGGGACCGGGTCATGACCGGCGTGCCGAGGTGTCTTACAGTACACCTCCCCGGTTGGCACCAGCGCAGAGCCGGTCGGAACCGGCTCACCGCCTCAGCTGACGGCCCGTGATCGGTCGGCCGGCGTGGCGACCGGTCGGACCGGGCCTGACACCGGCATGGACATCTTCTTCTTCCTCCCTCGCGCATGCCTCATGCTCCTCCCTCGCGCATGCCTCATGCTCCTCCCTCGCGCGTCCATGGGATGTCTTCATGTCCAGCTTCATGTCCAGCTCCATGTCCAGCTTTACGTCCAGCTGCTCCTCTCCTCCTCGTGCGATGCTTGCTCCCTCTTCGTACCCGATCATGCATAAGTAAAAGGACTTAGGAAGTATAGAGTTCTCATCGATCAAAGTATCATTTAGGAACAATTTCACCTGTTGTTTTAGTAGCTTCGCACGAGCCCTTGTAATGGCTCCAATCCTGACTTCATTGGACTTGAGCTTCATAGCAGCATCGTCTTCATCTTGCAATGACAGAGGTAGTAGTGTAGTAGGGATGACCCCTATTTCTCTTGGTATCGGTGTGTTCGCGTGGCAAGAAGTCCAGTTATGTTTTCAATGATTATCTTGACATTAGGCTGGGAATACAACGTCATGCATCCGAGCTTGGTTGGTATCTACACCTTTTGGCGACAGTTGAGGAGTATGAAGATTGTGAGAAGAACATGGAATTGGGTTTCACTCGATGTCGCATATTGATGGCGTGTAACTCACACGTTCATTGGGAACCCCAAGAGGAAGGTATGATGCGCACAGCAGCAAGTTTTCCCTCAGAAAGAAACCAAGGTTTATCGAACCAGGAGGAGCCAAGAAGCACGTTGAAGGTTGATGGCGCGAAATGTAATGCGGCACAACACCAGGGATTCCGGCGCCAACGTGGAACCTGCACAACACAACCAAAGTACTTTGCCTCAACGAAACAGTGAGGTTGTCAATCTCACCGGCTTGCTGTAACAAAGGATTAACCGTATTGTGTGGAAGATGATTGTTTGCAGAAAACAGTAAAACAAGTATTGCAGTAGATTGTATGCGATGTAAAGAATAGGACCGGGGTCCACAGTTCACTAGAGGTGTCTCTCCCATAAGATAAAAGCATGTTGGGTGAACAAATTACAGTCGGGCAATTGACAAATAAAGAGGGCATAACAATGCACATACATGATATGATAAATATAGTGAGATTTAATCAGGGCATTACGACAAAGTACATAGACCGCTATCCAACATGCATCTATGCCTAAAAAGTCCACCTTCGGGTTATCATCCGAACCCCTTCCAGTATTAAAGCAAGCAGACAATTGCATTAAGTATGGTGCGTAATGTAATCAACAACTACATCCTTAGACATAACATCAATGTTTTATCCCTAGTGGCAACAAGACATCCACAACCTTAGAACTTTCTGTCACTGTCCCAGATTTAATGGAGGCATGAACCCACTATCGAGCATAAATACTCCCTCTTGGAGTTAAGAGTAAAAACTTGGCCAGAGCCTCTACTAATAACGGAGAGCATGCAAGAACATAAACAACACATAGGTAATAGATTGAGAATCACCATAACATAGTATTCTCTATCCACCGGATCCCGACAAACACAACATATAGTATTAGATAGATGATCTTGATCATGTTAGGCAGCTCACAAGATCCAACAATGAAGCACATAAGGAGAAGACGACCATCTAGCTACTGCTATGGACCCATAGTCCAGGGTGAACTACTCACTCATCACTCCGGAGGCGACCATGGCGGTGTAGAGTCCTCCGGAGATGATTCCCCTCTCCGGCAGGGTGCCGGAGGCGATCTCCTGAATCCCCCGAGATGGGATTGGCGGCGGCGTCTCTGGAAGGTTTTCCGTATCGTGGCTCTCGGTACTGGGGGTTTCGCGACGAAGACTTTAAGTAGGCGGAAGGGCGACGCGGGGGCCACACGAGGGCCCCACACGCTAGGGCCGCGCGGGCCAGGCTGCCGCGCCGCCCTAGTGTGGCGGCGCCTCGTGGCCCCACTTCGTAAGTCCTCCGGTCTTCTGGAAGCTTCGTGGAAAAATAGGCCCTGGGCGTTGATTTCGTCCAATTGCGAGAATATTTCCTTACTAGGATTTCTGAAACCAAAAACAGCAGAAAAAAGAATGGCTCTTCGGCATCTTGTTAATAGGTTAGTGCCGGAAAATGCATAAATACGACATATAATGTGTATAAAACACGTAGATATCATCAATAATGTAGCATGGAACATAAGAAATTATCGATACGTTGGAGACGTATCAGCATCCCAAGCTTAGTTCTGCTCGTCCCGAGCAGGTAAACGATAACAAGGATAATTTCTCGGAGTGACATGCCATCATAACCTTGATCATACTATTGTAAGCATATGTAATGAATGCAGCGATCAAAACAATGGTAATGACATGATTAAACAAATGAATCATAAAGCAAAGACTTTTCATTAATAGTACTTCAAGACAAGCATCAATAAGTCTTGCATAAGAGTTAACTCATAAAGCAATAAATCAAAGTAAAGGTATTGAAGCAACACAAATGAAGATTAAGTTTCAGCGGTTGCTTTCAACTTATAACATGTATATCTCATGGATATTGTCAATGTAAAGTAATATAACAAGTGCAATATGCAAGTATGTAGGAATCAATGCACAGTTCACACAAGTGTTTGCTTCTTGAGGTGGAGAGAAATAGGTAAACTGACTCAACAATAAAAGTAAAAGAAAGGTCCTTCAAAGAGGAAAGCATCGATTGTTATATTTGTGCTAGAGCTTTTATTTTGAAAACATGAAACAATTTTGTCAACGGTAGTAATAAAGCATATGAGTTATGTAAATTATATCTTACAAGTTGCAAGCCTCATGCATAGTGTACTAATAGTGCCCGCACCTTGTCCTAATCAGCTTGGACTACCGGATCATCGCAATACACATGTTTTAACCAAGTGTCACAATGGGGTACCTCCATGCCGCCTGTACAAAGGTCTAAGGAGAAAACTCGCATTTTGGATTTCTCGCTTTTGATTATTCTCAACTTAGACATCCATACCGGGACAACATGGACAACAGATAATGGACTCCTCTTTAATGCATAAGCATGTAGCAACAATTATTATTCTCATATGAGATTGAGGATATATGTCCAAACTGAAACTTCCACCATGAATCATGGCTTTAGTTAGCGGCCCAATGTTCTTCTCTAACAATATGCATGCTCCAACCATTAAGGTGGTAGATCTCTCTTACTTCAGACAAGACAGACATGCATAGCAACTCACATGATATTCAACAAAGAATAGTTGATGGCGTCCCCAGAAGCATGGTTATCGCACAACAAGCAACTTAATAAGAGATAAAGTGCATAAGTACATATTCAATACCACAATAGTTTTTAAGGCTATTTTGTCCCATGAGCTATATATTGTAAAGGCGAATGATGGAATTTTAAAGGTAGCACTCAAGCAATTTACTTTGGAATGGCGGAGAAATACCATGTAGTAGGTAGGTATGGTGGACACAAATGGCATAGTGGTTGGCTCAAGGATTTGGATGCATGAGAAGTATTCCCTCTCGATACAAGGTTTAGGCTAGCAAGGTTTATTTGAAACAAACACAAGGATGAACCGGTGCAGCAAAACTCACATAAAAGACATATTGTAAACATTATAAGACTCTACACCGTCTTCCTTGTTGTTCAAAACTCAATACTAGAAATTATCTAGACCTTAGAGAGACCAAATATGCAAACCAAATTTTAGCAAGCTCTATGTAATTCTTCATTAATGGGTGCAAAGTATATGATGAAAGAGCTTAAACATGAGCACAACAGTTGCCAAGTATCACATTATCCAAGACATTTTAGAATTACTACATGTAGCATTTCCCAATTCCAACCATATAACAATTTAACGAAGAAGATTCAACCTTCGCCTTGAATATTATGAGTAAAGCCTAAGGACATATTTGTCCATATGCAACAGCGGAGCGTGTCTCTCTCCCACACAAAGAATGCTAGGATCCAACTTTATTCAAACAAAAACAAAAACTAAAGCAAACAGACGCTCCAAGCAAAGTACATAAGATGTGACTGAATAAAAATGTAGTTTCAGGGGAGGAACCTGATGATGTTGTCGATGAAGAAGGGGATGCCTTGGGCATCCCCAAGCTTAGACGCTTGAGTCTTATTAAAATATGCAGGGGTGAACCACCTGGGGCATCCCCAAGCTTAGAGCTTTCACTCCTCTTGATCATAGTATATCATACTCCTCTCTTGATCCTTGAAAACTTCCTTCACACCAAACTTCAAGCAAACTCATTAGAGGGTTAGTGCACAATAAAAATTTACATGTTCAGAGGTGACACAATCATTCTTAACACTTCTGGACATTGCACAAAGCTACTGGGCATTAATGGATCAAAGAAATTCATCCAACATAGCAAAAGCGGCAATGCGAAATAAAAGGCAGAATCTGTCAAAACAGAACAGTTCGTAAAGACGAATTTTAAAATGGCACCAGACTTGCTCAAATGGAAAAACTCAAAACTAATGAAAGTTGCGTACATATCTGAGGATCACTCACGTAAATTGGCATAATTTTCTGAGTTACCTACAGAGAATTAGGCCCAGATTCGTGACAGCAAAGAAATCTGTTCTGCGCAGTAATCCAAATCTAGTATGAACCTTACTATAGAGACTTTACTTGGCACAAAAACATGATAAGGAGAGGTTGCTACAGTAGTAAACAACTTCCAAGTCTCAAATATAAAACAAAGTACTGTAGTAAAAACATGGGTTGTCTCCCATAAGCGCTTTTCTTTAACGTCTTTCAGCTAGGCGCATAAAGTGTAATCAAGTGTTATCAAGAGATGAAGCATCAACATCATTACCAGGGGTGTTGGGAGTTTTATCAATTTTAGGCCTATAATAATTCTTTGGTTTAGGCACCTTAGAGACATACATGAATTTTTGCTCCTTACCCACATAAGCTTTCTCTTTAAATTTAAGAGAAGAAAAAGTTGAACCCAATTTTCCCATAGCTTCTTCAAGTTTACCAATTCTATGGGTTTGATTATCATGGATAGCACAAGTTTCTAAAGTAGCAATTCTTTCATTAATTCCTCCTAGGGTTTTATCAAGTTTATCAGTATTATCAAGTAATATTTCCAATTTAGTTTCATCACTTGGAAATTTTTCTCTATTGCTTCCAATTTTCTCATGACGTCCTCAAGAGAGATTTCACTTTTAGTTTCATTAACAGGTGGTATTCCAACTAGACTCTCAATGATGCAACTAGCTTCTAAAGCAGGAGTACCTAGGAAATTACCCCCCGAAAGAGTATCAAGAACATACCTATTCCAACTAGATATACCAACATAAAAATTCCTAAGTAGGATAATAGTGGAGTGTTTCTTAGTGCACCTATGATGAGCATCACTAATTCTGTACCAAGCATCTTTAAGACTTTCTCCACCTTGTTGCTTAAACGAACGGACTTCAACTTCAGGATTACTCATTTTAGCAGTAGTAAATAAAGCAAACTAAATAAAGTAAATGCAAGTAACTAATTTTTTTGTGTTTTTGATATAGAGAGCAAGACAGTAAATAAAGTAAAGCTAGCAACTAATTTTTTTGTGTTTTGATATAATGCAGCAAACAAAGTAGTAAATAAAATAAAGCAAGACAAAAACAAAGTAAAGAGATTGAGAAGTGAAGACTCCCCTTGCAGCGTGTCTTGATCTCCCCGGCAACGGCGCCAGAAAAAGAGCTTGATGGCCTGTAACTCACACGTTCGTTGGGAACCCCAAGAGGAAGGTATGATGCGCACAGCAGCAAGTTTTCCCTCAGAAAGAAACCAAGGTTTATCGAACCAGGAGGAGCCAAGAAGCACGTTGAAGGTTGATGGCGGCGAAATGTAATGCGGCGCAACACCAGGGATTCCGGCGCCAACGTGAAACCTGCACAACACAACCAAAGTACTTTGCCCCAACGAAACAGTGAGGTTGTCAATCTCACCGGCTTGCTGTAACAAAGGATTAACCGTATTGTGTGGAAGATGATTGTTTTAAAAGTAAAACAAGTATTGCAGTAGATTGTATGCGATGTAAAGAATAGGACCGGGGTCCACAGTTCACTAGAGGTGTCTCTCCCATAAGATAAAAGCATGTTGGGTGAACAAATTACAGTCGGGCAATTGACAAATAAAGAGGGCATAACAATGCACATACATGATATGATAAATATAGTGAGATTTAATCAGGGCATTACGACAAAGTACATAGACCGCTATCCAGCATGCATCTATGCCTAAAAAGTCCACCTTCAGGTTATCATCCGAACCCTTCCAATATTAAGTTGCAAGCAACAGACAATTGCATTAAGTATGGTGCGTAATGTAATCAACAACTACAACCTTAGACATAGCATCAATGTTTTATCCCTAGTGGCAACAGCACATCCACAACCTTAGAACTTTCTGTCACTGTCCCAGATTTAATGGAGGCATGAACCCACTATCGAGCATAAATACTCCCTCTTGGAGTTAAGAGTAAAAACTTGGCCAGAGCCTCTACTAATAACGGAGAGCATGCAAGAACATAAACAACACATAGGTAATAGATTGATAATCACCATAACATAGTATTCTCTATCCATCGGATCCCGACAAACACAACATATAGTATTACAGATAGATGATCTTGATCATGTTAGGCAGCTCACAAGATCCAACAATGAAGCACATAAGGAGAAGACGACCATCTAGCTACTGCTATGGACCCATAGTCTAGGGGTGAACTACTCACTCATCACTCCGGAGGCGACCATGGCGGTGTAGAGTCCTCCGGGAGATGATTCCCCTCTCCGGCAGGGTGCCGGAGGCGATCTCCTGAATCCCCCGAGATGGGATTGGCGGCGGCGTCTCTGGAAGGTTTTCCGTATCGTGGCTCTCGGTACAGAGGGTTTCGCGACGAAGACTTTAAGTAGGCGGAAGGGCGACGCGGGGGGCCACACGAGGGCCCCACACGCTAGGGCCGCGCGGGCCAAGGCCAGGCCGCGCCGCCCTAGTGTGGCGGCGCCTCGTGGCCCCACTTCGTAAGTCCTCCGGTCTTCTGGAAGCTTCGTGGAATAGGCCCCTAGGCGTTGATTTCGTCCAATTCCGAGAATATTTCCTTACTAGGATTTCTGAAACCAAAAACAGCAGAAAACAGCAACTGGCTCTTCGGCATCTTGTTAATAGGTTAGTGCCGGAAAATGCGTAAACACGACATATAATGTGTATAAAACATGTAGATATCATCAATAATGTAGCATGGAACATAAGAAATTATCGATACGTTGGAGACGTATCACATATACAATGGGAAGTTCAGTGGGTATGATGCATATGTTCTTGCTCACCGGCGTGTGGACGACGAGTTAGACAATTGGTGGTGGGATGTAGTTGACAGAGGGGAATTTGCTCGTACTTGGGAGGACTTCAAAACTTTTCTTCGTGATGGTTTCGTGTTACCGTATATGGAGGAGAGTGAGCAGCCGTCTGGAGTTGTGCATGCAATAAAGGAAGTGGGCAAGTGCATAGTGCCTATTTAGGAGGTTGGTCCACTACCAACAGCACTAAGGTCGAGGTGAATCTCTTCAGAGGAGAAGGAACCTGGCTCTGATACCATGGGCACTACTGTGACTATGAGGAGGATGTACCATTGAGCGGGCTGAATATGCAACTCAAGAAGGTACAAGGTGATGCTTGCAAGACAGTTGACAAGGTTCAGCGGTGGAGTTTGTTTCAGACTCAGTGCATTATCAAGGGCAAGGCTTGCAAGTTGATGATTGATGGTGGTAGCTGTACTAATGGCATAAGCAAGGCGATGGTGGCAGCATTGGGGTTGTCTACTGATACGTCTCAAACGTATCAATAATTTCTTATGTTCCATGCTAGTTTTATGACAATACCTACATGTTTTGTTCACACTTTATATCGTTTTGATGCATTTTCCGGAACTAACCTATTGACGAGATGCCGAAGTGCCAGTTCTTCCTGTTTTTGGTTTCAGAAATCCTAGTAAGGAAATATTCTCGGAATTGGACGAAATCAACGCCCAGTATCTTATTTTTCCACGAATTCAAGAACACCGGAGAGAGACCAAAGGGGAGCCGGCCCCACACACCGGGCGGCGCGGCCGGGGGGGCGCGCCCCTATGGTGTGGCCCTACCAGGGCCCCTCCGAGGCTGCCCTTCCGCCTACTTAAGGACTCCGTCGCGAAAACCCTAAAGATAAGCCACGATACGAGAAAAGTTCCAGAGCCACCGCCATCGCGCCAAGATTCGGGGGACAGAAGTCTCTGTTCCGGCACGCCGCCGGGACGGGGAAGTGCCCCCGGAAGGCATCTCCATCGACACCACCGCCATCTTCATCGCCGCTGCTGTCTCCTATGATGAGGAGGGAGTAGTTCTCCCCCGAGGCTGAGGGCTCTACCGGTAGCTATGTGGTTCATCTCTCTCTCCCATGATGTGATCTATATGAATGTGTAGATGTTACTCTTGTCTATTATGCTCTAGAGGTTACTTAAATACGAATTCCGTATGTTGTGGAGCTTGTTAACTCCGGCATTGAGGTGCTCTTGTAGCCCTACATGATGTATGGTGTTTGTCATCCAACAAGAGAGTGTTTTAGAGTAATACTTATGTGTTCATCTATGTGATCGTGAGCTTTGCAATCTAGATGTCTTATGTTATTCAAGTGGATTTTACTTATGTGATCTCCGGAGACTCCTTGTCCCACGTGTGTAAAGGTGACAGTGTGTGCACCGTGTGGGTCTCTTAGGCTATATTTCACAGAATACTTGTTCACTGGGTTATGATTTGAGTTGGATGTCTCTATGAAATTGTGGTGTGTTAGTACCTCCTATGAATGCTCAAAGTGACAGCGTGGGGTGTTCATTAGTACTTGGGAATACATCTTGAGGGAGCTCTTGTAGCCCTACACAATGAATGGTGTTTGTTATCAAACAAGAGCATATGTAGCACAAGTGAGGAGAAGTTATTTATTTATTATGTGATCAATGTTGAGAGTGTCCACTAGTGAAAGTAGGATCCCTAGGCCTTGTTTCCAATACTGCAAACACCGCTTACTTACTGTTCTACTGCATGTTTACTTGCTGCAATATTTACTTCATATCGCAATTACCATCTACCACCATCTATACCACCTTTTTAATATCTCTTCGCCGAACTAGTGCACCTATACATCTGACAAGTGTATTAGGTGTGTTGGGGACACAAGAGACTTCTTGTATCGTAATTGCAGGGTTGCTTGAGAGGAATATCTCTGGCCTATACCTCCTGAGTTCGATAAACCTTGGGTGATTCACTTAAGGGAAACTTGCTGCTGTTCTACAAACCTCTTCTCTTGGAGGCCCAACACTGTCTACAAGAATAGAAACACACGTAGACATCAAGCTATTTTCTGGCGCCGTTGCCGGGGAGGTAAGGTAAAAGGCACTCACACTCCGGTCCCAGGTAACTAAGTTATTTTCTGGTGCCGTTGTAAGTGCTCGAAGGTATCTCCTTTAGATTCTGCAATTGCGACTTTTTGTTTCTTGTTCACTAGTTAGGCATAATGGAAAGCAACTATGAGCTTTTTAAGCTATTTCCTGAGTTAAGACATGGATTGTTTGCTGCGAAAATTAAAAACCTATGGAATCTTATTTGCATGCTAGTAGCAATGATATTAGTATGAACGCTTTGAACACCATTGTTTCTAATGATATGGAAAATTCTAAGCTTGGGGATGCTGGTTTTGATGAGCATGACATTTTTAGTCCCCCAAGCATTGAGGAGAAAATTTTCTTTGATGATACTTTGCCTCTTATTTATGATGATTATAATGATAGTGGTCTTTTGGTGCCGCCTACTACAGAGAGTAAATTTTATTATGATTATACTATGCCTCCTACACTTGATGAGAATGATAATGATAGCTACTTTGTTGAATTTGCTCCCACTACAATTAATAAGAATGACTATGCTTATGTTGGGAGTAGTAATTATTTTATGCATGAGAATAAGAATGCTTCATGTGATAGTTATATTGTTGAGTTTGTTCATGATGCTACTGAAAGTTATTATGAGAGAGGAAAATATGGTGGTAGAAATTTTCATGTTACTAAAACACCTCTCTACATGCTGAAAATCTTGAAGTTACTCGTGTTTTATCTTCCTATGCTTGTCACTTTGCTCTTCATGAATTTGTTTATTTACAAGATTCCTTTTCATAGGAAGTGGGTTAGACTTAAATGTGTTTTGAATTTGCTTCTTGATGCCCTCTTTTGCTTCAACTCTTATTTCTTGCGAGTGCATCATTAAAATTACTGAGCCCATCTTAATGGCTATAAAGAAAGCACTTCTTGGGAGATAACCCATGTCTTTATTTTACTACAGCAATTTTGTTTTATATTTGAGTCTTGGAAGTTGTTACTACTGTAGCAACCTCTCCTTATCTTTATTTTATTGCATTGTTGTGCCAAGTAAAGTCTTTGATAGCAATGTTGATACTAGATTTGGATTACTGCGCAGAAACAAATTTCTTACTGTCACGAAATTGAGCAGCCCCGTCTGTAGGTAACTCATAAAATTCTGCCAATTTACGTGCGTGATTTTCAGATATGTAGCAACTTTCATTCAATTTGAGCTTTTTCATCTGAGCAAGTTAAGTGCCTGAAAATTCGTCTTTACGGACTGTTCTGTTTTGATAGAATCTGCCTTTTATTTCGCGTTGCCTCTTTTGCTATGTTGAATGGATTTCTTTGTTCCATAAACTTTCAGTAGCTTTGTGCAATGTCCAGTGTTAAGAATGATTGTGTTACCTCCGAACATGTGAATTTTTGATTATGCACTAACCCTCTAATGAGATTGTTTTGAGTTTGGTGTGGAGGAAGTTTTCAAGGGTCAAGAGAGGAGGATGATATACTATGATCAAGAAGAGTGAAAAGTCTAAGCTTGGGGATGCCCCCATGGTTCATCCCTGCATATTTCAAGAAGACTCAAGCATCTAAGCTTGGGGTTCATCGACAATTTATCAGGTCACCTCTAGTGAAACTATATTTTTATTCCGTCACATCTTATGTACTTTACTTGGAGCATCTGTGTGCTTTTATTTTCATTTTGTTATTTTCATTCTCTGAATAAATTCATGCTTGTGTGGGAGAGAGACACGCTCCGCTCGTTCATATGAACACATGTGTTCTTAGCTTTACTTTTAGTGTTCATGGCGAAGGTTGAAACTGCTTCGTTCATTGTTATATGGTTGGAAACAGAAAATGCTTCATGTGGTAATTGGTATAATGTCTTGAATAATTAGATACTTGGCAATTGTTGTGCTCAATTAGATCATGTTTAAGCTCTTGCATCATGTACTTTGCACCTATTAATGAAGAACTACATAGAGCTTGTTGAAATTTGGTTTGCATGATTGGTCTCTCTAAAGTCTAGATATTTTCTGGTGAAGTGTTTGAACAACAAGGAAGACAGTGTAGAGTCTTATAATGCTTGCAATATGTTCTTATGTAAGTTTTGCTGTACCGGTTTATACTTGAGTTTGCTTCAAACAACCTTGCTAGCCTAGCCTTGTATTGAGAGGAATTCTTCTCGTGCATCCAAAATCCTTGAGCCAAAACCTATGCCATTTGTGTCCACCATACCTACCTACTATGTGGTATTTCTCTGCCATTCCAAAGTAAATTGCTTGAGTGCTACCTTTAAAATTCCATTCTTTGTCTTTGCAATATATAGCTCATGGGAAAAATAGCCTTAAAAACTATTGTGGTATTGAATATGTACTTATGTATCTTATTTCTTATAAGTTGCTTGTTGAGCGATAACCATGTTCCTGGGGACGCCATCAACTATTTCACCTTTGTTGAATATCATGTGAGTTGCTATGAATGTTCGTCTTGTCTGAAGTAAGGGTGATTTATCATGATCAAATGGTTTGAGTATGCATATTGTTAGAGAAGAACATTGGGCCGCTAACTAAAGCCATGATCCATGGTGGAAGTTTTAGTTTGGACAATCCTCAATCTCTTATGAGAATATTATTCTATTGTTGAATGCTTATGCATTAAAGAGGAGTCCATTATCGTTATCTTATATGGAATCAAGGTTTAGAGCTAATCAGAATATCTATATGTGACTCTAGCTCGGTTTGTCCGTATACCAAAAAGGGGGAGATTGTAAGGGTATTTCACCCTTATCCATTATTTTGGTAACGATGACACCGTGCTAAAGTATTTGGCCTAATGTGTTTATAAGGATAATCTCAGGTATTAGGCAATGAGGCGTAAATGGTGTATCAAAGGAACAAGAAGGCTAAAGGAGACCCCCCATTTCAACAACAATCAAAAAGGGGTTACAGGAGAAATCCGGTCACCAGCCCGGTCCAACCGGGCCAGCAACCGGCCAGTCCGGCGTGCTGGCCGGTCAACCGGGCGGCAACCGGGTTCCAATGGAGGAGCCAGCAGATCCGGTTTGCGACCGGTCAACCGGGCCCCTGACCGGCGGGTCCGGCGCTCCGTCCGGTCGACCGGGCGGCAACCGGGCAGCAACCGGACACCAACCGGAGAAGCACCAGGACGACGCAAAGGAGCTCCGGTCACTGATCCGGTCTGACCGGCCTCTGGACCGGGCTGTCCGGTCTGTGGCCCGGTCAACCGGGTTTGTCGAGGAAAAATGCTGAGGTGGCAAGTGGCAACGGCCATATTTCGAAGAACACTATAAATAGCCCTTCTCCTACCTCTAGACAGTTAGGCACTACACTACAAGCTGTTCTTGAGCTCCTTCTCTCATACTCCATTGTTAGAAACACCAAAAGCCTCAGATCTCCCTCCTCCTCCACCCAAACTCAAATCCCTTCGGGGAAACGATAGAGGAGGACCCGATCTACCGTTCTACCAAGCCAAATCTTATTCCCCCTTGTATTCATCAAGAAGCTTGCTTCCTAGGGTTCTTTGGAAACCCTAGGTGGGCAAGAGGAGTCCGGAAGCATCCGGGCTGTGGATCTGCTCCGGGCAAGATTGTGAAGGTTTGGAGGCTACCTCAAAGTCTACCACAAGTGAGAGAGCTATTCCTTCGTGGGATAGGCTCCGGAGAATAGGGTGAGCCTTCGTGGCGCGGGGAATCCTTCGTGGGACCTCCACTCCTCCAAACGTGACGTACCTTGTTGCAAAGCAAGGGAACACGGGAATACATCCTCGTCTCCGCGTGCTATCGGTTATCTCTAACCGAACTCCTTACTTGTGATTTAACTGCCTGTGAGAGCCTTCGTGCTCGAGTTAGTTGTATCCTCATATAGGTTGCTTCACCTAGTTTGCATTAGGCTCACCTTTATATTCCGCAAAGCCTAATATTGCAAAGAAAGAATTAAAATCTGTAGAAACCTATTCCCCCCCTCTAGGTTTACCATCTCTATACTTTCAATTGGTATCAGAGCCTGGACTCTTTTTAAGGGCTTCACCGCCTTAAGAGTGAGATGGATAAACTATTCGAGGGTCTAGATGATGACTCTAACCTTTCGGTTAAAGAAATGAAATCTAGATTCTTGGCATATGAGGCCGAGAAGAAGAAAAAGGAGGATGAACTACAAAGCCAAATGGCAGAAATGTCTGTCATGCTTAAGAACCTAACTACTGGAGGAGCTCCTAGTGGGGTTTCGGCCTCTAAGGAATCCTTCCATGAAGTTAACCATGACTATCCTAGAAACACTTCACCCATGCCTCATATAAACCATAGTGGGACCGTTCCCCATTTTGATGGAACTCACTTTCCACATTGGAAATCTTCTATGGAATCTCATATTCGCAGCTGCAGTGTGGAGCTATGGGAGATCATTCTTCATGGATACCGGGAGCCACAAGATCCCGTTCGGTTGACCTCCACCGAGTTCTACAACCGTCAACTCAATGCCTCCGCACGTGACAAGATTAGAAGTGGCATCAATCGCAAGCTCCTTGATCAAGTCAATGACATCGGCTCCGCTAAAGAGTTGTGGGATCGAATCGTAGTACTCCAAGAGGGAACCGATTTGATCCAATCATCTCTTTATGAGACCGCAAAGCAAGAAGCTCACCGGTTCATGATTCGAGAAGGAGAATCCATAGCCGATGCCTATGCAAGGCTTGGTGCTCTTAGAGTAAGGATCAAGGGACTTGGTGCTGAGAAGTATGACGACGGCTTTGAGATGAATGAAGGATTCATAAAGTCCAAGGTCATTGCAATGATTGCTGTCAAGCAAGAAGATACCAACCTTGCACTCAACTTGCAAATCATGACCAAGAGTGCCGATCTGAACTCCGATGATCTAGTCTCCTATGTGGCCGCCAATGAAAACATGGCCAAGGCAGGAAAAATGCTCATGGCAATGAACCGTGTTGATGAAGCCTCACACAACCATGAAGCGTCACACAACCTTGCCCTCAAGGCTAGAGCTGACCATGGAGGAGAAGAAGAATATGAAATTGAGGAAGATGAGGAGATGACCTCAACTAGTGACATCGCTACCGACTTTGCCTTCTTTGCCAAGAAGTACAAGGGAAAGTTGCCAATGCTCCTCAATGACAAGAAGAAGAAGAGAACTTGCTACAATTGTGATGAAGATAGCCACTTTGCAAATGAGTGCCCTTATGAGAAAAGGGTAGACAAGCCAAAGTTCATCAAAGGGGTCAAGCCAAGATTGAAGCCAAACCCAATCAATGACCGATACAAGAGGAACAAGGGAAGAGCCTTTGTTGGGGCCGAGTACTTGTCCGATGAAGAAGAGGAAGATGAGGAGAAGGAGGCCGGAGTGGCCGGTTTGGCTTTCTCTAAGCCCGGGTCACTCTTCACATATGACTACTCCAAGGATTACTCCACGGAGAATGATGTTGGTTCTTCCTTTATGGCAAGAATAACTCAAGATGATGACTCCGACGACTCTTCCTCATCTACAACCATTGGCTCTTGTCTTATGGCAAGAGAAACCAAGGTAATGGAACCCCCACCTTCTTTGTCTAGTGTCCTTGACAATGAAGCTGAAAATCAAGATGAATTAACTGTGCTTAAGGAACTTTACAATGTTAGATGCACCCTTCGTGGTGAAGCTCTTGTCAAATTTGATTTCTTGATGGACTCTCTCAAAGAAAAGGATGAGTCCATTGAGGAATTAGAATATCATTTGAATGATAAGGAAAGGAGATTCAATCTCCTAAGACAAGAGCTAAAAACCGAAAGGTGCATATCTCAAGGTCTTAAGCAACAAATTGAAACTTATGAACTAGATAAAGTTAAGGATCTTGAAACTATTGAAAGGGCTCAATCATTGACCCAAGAGCTTAATGCATCAAAGGAGGAACTTGAAGTTGCTCATGCTTCTCTCACTAGGGATCTTGACCACCTTGAAAGAGCTAACAAGCTTGTCAAGGATGAGCTCAAGAAACTTGGAAAGAACCATGACCTACTCCAAGAATCCTACTCTAAAGCTCTTGAATCAATGAATGATTCTATTGTTGATAAAAATGTTGCTAGTTCCTCCACCACCTTTACTAGTGAGCATGCTAAGCTTGTTGAGGAACATGTTCGTTTACAAGAGGAACTATCTTTGCATGTTGAGACCAATACATATCTTGAATCTTTGGTAACCAAATATGGTCTCAACTATTATCCTAATGAATCGGCTTGTGAGCAAGCAACTACTCTTGAGGAAAATGTTAGGTTGAAGAAAGAACTTGCCAAGTTCACCACAACCAAGAGTAAGATGGGATTGGATGACCTCTTGAGTAAGCAAAGGTCAAACAATCAAAAGTATGGTCTTGGGTATGTTCCCAAGCCCTACAAGAAGAACAACTACAAGAAAGAGAAGCCCGCTCAAGAAAAGAACAAGAAGGTCACTAATGATGGCAAAGCCCCAAAGGGCAAAGCCACTAGTGGTGACCGCACGGGGCCAAACAATCACTATGCTTTATTTGTTGATTATTATGGTGATGTTTATGCTAACTATGTTGGTCCTCGTAATGGCTATGCTTATAGAGGGTACTCGATTTGGGTACCAAAAGATCTTGTTGCCATGACTAGGGAACCCATTAATCAATGGGTTCCTAAATCCTCTACTTGATTTTGTAGGGGTATTCCTCCGGTGGTCCAAAATGGGTGTTTGATAGTGGATGCACCAATCATATGACCGGAGGAAGAGGTGTGCTTGACCAATTCATTGAAGATATTAACAAGAAGTCAAGCATTACCTTTGGTGACAACTCAAAGGGAAAGGTACTTGGGTATGGCAAGGTGGCAATCTCTAAGGACTTGTGCCTTGAGACGGTCATGCTTGTTGAACACCTTGGTTATAACTTGCTTTCTATATATCATCTTGCCGATGCCGGTTACAATTCATATTTTACTAAGTATTATGTGCAAGTCTTTAGGAGTGACAATCTCAAATTGGTCCTTGTTGGATATGTGGAGAACAACCTTTACGTGGTTGACCTCTCGAAAGAGAGCCCATCTCCCTCCACATGTCTAATGGCGGCCAAGCATGACGAAGGTTGGTTGTGGCATCGCCGCCTTGGTCATGTTAACATGAGGAATCTTAAACAACTCCTAAAGGGTGAGCACATTGTTGGACTAACCGGCATTTCTTTTGAGAAAGATCGTGTATGCAGTGCATGTGTAGCGGGAAAACAACTCAAGAAGAAACATCCTATCAAGAGTATCGTCACCACATCTAGGCCTTTGGAGCTCCTTCATTTGGATCTCTTTGGGCCATCACATTATGATACTCTTGGTGGGAGCAAGTATGGACTTGTCATTGTTGATGATTACTCAAGATACTCTTGGGTCTTTCTCCTTAAGTCTAAGGATGAGACCCATAGGGAGTTCATCACCTTCGCCAAGAAAGCTCAACGTACATATGAATCCGAGATCAAGGCGATTAGGACCGACAATGGCACCGAGTTCAAGAACTACACTATGCAAGAGTTTGTTGATGATGAGGGCATCAAGCATGAGTTTTCAGCTCCATATACCCCTCAACAAAATGGTGTTGTTGAAAGGAAGAACCGGACTATCATTGAGATGGCAAGAACCATGTTGAGTGAATTCAACTCACCCCACAACTTTTGGGGAGAAGCCATCTCTACAGCTGTCCACTACTCCAACCGGCTCTTCCTCCGCCCCCTCCACAACAAAACTCCATACGAGCTTCTCACAGGTAACAAGCCTAATGTCATGTACATTCGTGTCTTTGGATGCAAATGTCTTGTTAAGAACAATAAAGGGAAGCTTGGTAAATTTGAAACTAGAACTATAGAGGGCATTTTTGTTGGATATGCGGAGAACTCTCACGCCTATAGATACTACAACCGGTCCACTGGGACTATTGAAGTATCTTGTGACGTGGTGTTCTTGGAGGATAATGGCTCCCAAGTGGAGCAAGTTGTTCCATGTGTTGCAGGTAATGATGATGATCCATCTAGTGCCATCAAGCATATGGGCATTGGACACATCCGGCCCATGGAAGTGCATAGTGATGATCAAGGTGATGGAATAGAAGTATCAAGCTCACCTCAAGTTGAGCCTAGCTCAACTCAAGTTGAACCATCAAGTGCAACCCAAGATGTATCCTCCACTCAAGATGAGCCACATCCCGAAGAACAAGAAGAAAGCCCTCAACCCACTGAGCAAGATCATGATGATGATCAAGAAACATCTTCAACTCATGTTCAAGCTCAAGTTGTCCCTCATGATCAAGTATTAGCAAGAGATGAATTCATTGATCATGAAGGAACCATTCGGAAGATCAAGGCGGCTACAAGGGCAAGTGACATGAAAGTGGATCTTGTCCTTGGTAGCATCTCAAAAGGAGTGGTAACTCGTAGACACCATGCATTACTTATGACTTATTGTCAACATCATGCTTTTGTGTCTAGTTTTGAGCCACTCAAGGTACATGAAGCCTTGGTTGATCCGGATTGGGTCATTGCCATGCAAGAAGAATTGGAGTGTTTCACTCGCAATGAAGTATGGTCTCTAGTTGAGAGACCCAAGGATCATCGCATCAATGTCATTGGGACCAAATGGGTGTTCAAGAACAAGCAAGATGAGGATGGCATTGTCATTAGAAATAAAGCAAGGTTAGTGGCGCAAGGGTTTGCCCAAATAGAAGGTATGGACTTTGAGGATACCTTTGCGCCGGTAGCCCGTCTTGAAGCTATTCGTCTTTTGCTTGCATTTGCATCTTTCCACAATTTCAAACTATACCAAATGGATGTGAAAAGTGCATTTTTGAATGGTCCTCTAAAAGAAACCGCATATGTAGCTCAACCCCCGGGTTTCGAAGACCCATGCCGACCCAACCATGTGTATTTACTCCATAAGGCACTCTACGGTCTCAAGCAAGCTCCACGTGCTTGGTATGAGTTCCTTAGGGATTTTCTACTACAAGATGGGTTTTGCATGGGTACGGTCGATTCCACCCTTTTCACCAAGCGGGTTAAAGGGGGTGGCTTGTTTATATGTCAAATATATGTTGATGATATTATATTTGGTGGAACTAACCCCAATCATAACAAAGCTTTTGAGCAATTGATGACTAGGAAATTTGAGATGTCCATGATGGGGGAGTTGAAGTTCTTCCTCGGCTTCCAAGTGAGGCAACTTGCAAAAGGCACCTTCATCTCTCAAGAAAAGTATGTGAAGGACATGCTCAAGAAGTTCAACATGACCAATGCAAGCCCAATGAAGACACCCATGCCCGTAAAGGGGCAACTTGGCTCATGTGACGGTGAGAAGGATGTGGACATAAAGGTATACCGTTCCATGATAGGATCCTTGCTCTACCTTTGTGCCTCTAGGCCGGATATCATGCTAAGTGTAGGGATGTGTGCTCGTTTTCAATCCGCTCCTAAGGAGAGCCATTTGATGGCGGTCAAACGGATTCTAAGATACCTTGTTCTCACTCCTACTCTCGGGCTATGGTATCCAAAGGGGTCAACCTTTGAACTCATTGGCTACTCGGACTCCGATTGGGCCGGTGATAAGGTTGACCGGAAGTCTACCTCCGGGGCTTGCCAATTTATTGGCCGGTCATTGGTGAGTTGGTCATCCAAGAAACAAAACTCCACCGCTTTATCCACCGCCGAAGCCGAATATATATCCGCGGCATCTTGTTGCACTCAATTGTTATGGATGAAGCAAACCTTGAAAGACTATGGTGTGTCTCTTGGTACGGTGCCTCTTCTATGTGACAATGAAAGTGCAATAAAGATCGCCAATAACCCGGTTCAACATTGTCGCACCAAACATATTGACATTCGCCATCACTTCCTACGTGACCATGTTGCCAATAAGGATATTGATCTCACTCATGTGGGAACAACCTACCAATTGGCGGATATTTTCACTAAGCCTTTGGATGAAGCCCGGTTTGTAAACTTGAGAGGAGAACTTGGTATTCTTGATCCTAAAAACTTGGATTGAATCAACTTCTTGCACTATATTCTTGCATTTATCTAACTATCTAGCTTAGAGGCACAGCACATATGGGGATAGTCATCTTACCATGTCTTGGTATGATGCATACCCATGTGTGCAACATAAATAGACCCAATGTCATTATATGGACCCAAGCACGTCTCTTCGAGGTCACATGACATTTGCGCTTTCACATAGGGGGAGTAATCCCCCGCCCCTCATTTAGTCTAAATTGCAACTTGATTTGGATATACAAGGCTAAATGATCTTATTGCAAAAATCACTCCAAAATGACTTATGATTCTTGATATACACTTCGAATCATGCCCATTGTTGCTATTCACATCTTATTTGGATTTTCTCTCCAATGGGTATGCCTAGAGAACTTTGTGTTTCCTACCCCATGTCTATGCTCATGAGATGATCCAGAACTTTGACTTCTCCATGTATGCTCATGGTGGTCTTCCTCCTAGGACTGCTCGTACTCCTACTCCTCCTCCTGCTGATGGTGATGGTGATGAGGATGAAGTTGATTCGGCTGCCGGTGATGATGACGAGGGCTCCTACTCCACCGGGCATGAGTTCTATTGATGGGTGCGATAGCATCTCTACTTTTTCCTTCGCCTTTTTGGTGTTCCGATGCCAAAGGGGGAGAAGAGAGTAGAGTCTAGGGAACCACGGGGTTCTTTGATTATCACAAGCCATGGGAGTTGCTTTATTTGGATTTTATATGGCTTGTGCTTATTTGCTTTGATTTTTCAAGAACCATTTGCTATTTCCAATAATTCATGTATGGATGATTATGTGTGCTACTCTATGTTAGGATGATTATGTGTGCTATGCTTATATATCTTGATATGCACATCTCCATACCATGCTTGTTTCCTAAAGATATTGGGGGAGCTTCTCATGTTTCACAAATGGTGCACTTTGCATTCAAACGCAAATTCTCCAAGTGCACACATTATGGGGGAGCTTTCGTAATATCTTATATGGAATCAAGGTTTAGAGCTTATCATAATATCTATTTGTGACTCTAGCTCGGTTTGTCATCGTATACCAAAAAGGGGGAGATTGTAAGGGTATTTCACCCTTATCCATTATTTTGGTAACGATGACACCGTGCTAAAGTATTTGGCCTAATGTGTTTATAAGGATAATCTCAGGTATTAGGCAATGAGGCGTAAATGGTGTATCAAAGGAACAAGAAGGCTAAAGGAGACCCCCCATTTCAACAACAATCAAAAAGGGGTTACAGGAGAAATCCGGTCACCAGCCCGGTCCAACCGGGCCAGCAACCGGCCAGTCCGGCGTGCTGGCCGGTCAACCGGGCGGCAACCGGGTTCCAATGGAGGAGCCAGCAGATCCGGTTTGCGACCGGTCAACCGGGCCCCTGACCGGCGGGTCCGGCGCTCCGTCCGGTCGACCGGGCGGCAACCGGGCAGCAACCGGACACCAACCGGAGAAGCACCAGGACGACGCAAAGGAGCTCCGGTCACTGATCCGGTCTGACCGGCCTCTGGACCGGGCTGTCCGGTCTGTGGCCCGGTCAACCGGGTTTGTCGAGGAAAAATGCTGAGGTGGCAAGTGGCAACGGCCATATTTCGAAGAACACTATAAATAGCCCTTCTCCTACCTCTAGACAGTTAGGCACTACACTACAAGCTGTTCTTGAGCTCCTTCTCTCATACTCCATTGTTAGAAACACCAAAAGCCTCAGATCTCCCTCCTCCTCCACCCAAACTCAAATCCCTTCGGGGAAACGATAGAGGAGGACCCGATCTACCGTTCTACCAAGCCAAATCTTATTCCCCCTTGTATTCATCAAGAAGCTTGCTTCCTAGGGTTCTTTGGAAACCCTAGGTGGGCAAGAGGAGTCCGGAAGCATCCGGGCTGTGGATCTGCTCCGGGCAAGATTGTGAAGGTTTGGAGGCTACCTCAAAGTCTACCACAAGTGAGAGAGCTATTCCTTCGTGGGATAGGCTCCGGAGAATAGGGTGAGCCTTCGTGGCGCGGGGAATCCTTCGTGGGACCTCCACTCCTCCAAACGTGACGTACCTTGTTGCAAAGCAAGGGAACACGGGAATACATCCTCGTCTCCGCGTGCTATCGGTTATCTCTAACCGAACTCCTTACTTGTGATTTAACTGCCTGTGAGAGCCTTCGTGCTCGAGTTAGTTGTATCCTCATATAGGTTGCTTCACCTAGTTTGCATTAGGCTCACCTTTATATTCCGCAAAGCCTAATATTGCAAAGAAAGAATTAAAATCTGTAGAAACCTATTCACCCCCCCTCTAGGTTTACCATCTCTATACTTTCAGTACCCCTTTGTGACACTTGGTTGAAACATATATTATGCAATGATAATCCATGTTAATCCAAGCTAATTAGGACAAGGTGCGGGCACTATTGGTATTCTATGCATGAGACTTGCAACTTATAAGATGTATTATGCATAACACATATTGATTATTACTACCGTTGACAAAATTGTTTCTATGTTTTCAAAATAAAAGCTCTAGCACAAAAATAGCAATTCATGCTTCCCTCTGCGAAGGGCCTATCTTTTACTTTATTGTTGAGTCAGTTTACCTATTCTCTCTATCTTAGAAGCAAACACTTGTGTCAACTGTGTTCATTGATTCTTACATGTTTACCTATTGCACTTGTTATATTGCTTTATGTTGACAATTATCCATGAGATATACATGTTACAAGTTGAAAGCAATTGCTGAAACTTAATCATCCTTTGTGTTGCTTCAATGCCTTCTACTTTGAATCTATTGCTTTATGAGTTAACTCTTATGCAAGACTTATTGATGCTTGTCTTGAAAGTACTATTCATGAAAAGTCTTTGCTATATGATTCAGTTGTTTAATCATCATCTTTACCATTGCTTTGAATCACTTCATTCATCTCATATGCTTTACAATAGTATTGATCAAGATTGTGTTGGTAGCATGTCACTTCAGAAATTATCCTTGTTATCGTTTACCTACTCGAGGGCGAGTAGGAACTAAGCTTGGGGATGCTTGATACGTCTCAAACGTATCTATAATTTCTTATGTTCCATGCTAGTTTTATGACAATACCTACATGTTTTGTTCACACTTTATATCGTTTTGATGCATTTTCCGGAACTAACCTATTGACGAGATGCCGAAGTGCCAGTTCCTGTTTTCTGCTGTTTTTGGTTTCAGAAATCCTAGTAAGGAAATATTCTCGAATTGGACGAAATCAACGCCCATCTTATTTTTCCACGAAGCTTCCAGAACTCCGGAGAGAGACCGAGGGGAGCCAGGGGCCCCACACTCCAGGCGGCGCGGCCAAGGGCTGGGGCGCGCCCCTATGATGTGGCCCCACCAGGGCCCCTCCGAGGCTGCCCTTCTGCCTACTTAAGCACTCCGTCGCGAAAACCCTAAAGACATAAGCCACGATACGAGAAAAGTTCCAGAGCCGCCGCCATCGCGAAGCCAAGATTCGGGGACAGAGTCTCTGTTCCGGCACGCCGCCGGACGGGAAGTGCCCCGGAAGGCATCTCCATCGACACCACCGCCATCTTCATCGCCGCTGCTGTATCCTATGATGAGGAGGGAGTAGTTCTCCCCGAGCTGAGGGCTCTACCGGTAGCTATGTGGTTCATCTCTCTCTCCCATGATGTGATCTATGTGAATGTGTAGATGTTACTCTTGTCTATTATGCTCTAGAGGTTACTTTAATACGAATTCCGTATGTTGTGGAGCTTGTTAACTCCGGCATTGAGGTGCTCTTGTAGCCCTACATGATGTATGGTGTTTGTCATCCAACAAGAGAGTGTTTTAGAGTAATACTTATGTGTTCATCTATGTGATCGTGAGCTTTGCAATCTAGATGTCTTATGTTATTCAAGTGGATTTTACTTATGTGATCTCCGGAGACTCCTTGTCCCACGTGTGTAAAGGTGACAGTGTGTGCACCGTGTGGGTCTCTTAGGCTATATTTCACAGAATACTTGTTCACTGGGTTATGATTTGAGTTGGATGTCTCTATGAAATTGTGGTGTGTTAGTACCTCCTATGAATGCTCAAAGTGACAGCGTGGGGTGTTCATTAGTACTTGGGAATACATCTTGAGGGAGCTCTTGTAGCTCTACACAATGAATGGTGTTTGTTATCAAACAAGAGCATATGTAGCACAAGTGAGGAGAAGTTATTTATTTATTATGTGACCAATGTTGAGAGTGTCCACTAGTGAAAGTAGGATCCCTAGGCCTTGTTTCCAATACTGCAAACACCGCTTACTTACTGTTCTACTGCATGTTTACTTGTTGCAATATTTACTTCATATCGCAATTACCATCTACCACCATCTATACCACCTGCGTTTTAATATCTCTTCGCCGAACTAGTGCACCTATACATCTGACAAGTGTATTAGGTGTGTTGGGGACACAAGAGACTTCTTGTATCGTAATTGCAGGGTTGCTTGAGAGGAATATCTCTGACCTCTACCTCCCTGAGTTCGATAAACCTTGGGTGATTCACTTAAGGGAAACTTGCTGCTGTTCTACAAACCTCTGCTCTTGGAGGCCCAACACTGTCTACAAGAATAGAAGCACACGTAGACATCAAGCTATTTTCTGGCGCCGTTGCCGGGGAGGTAAGGTAAAAGGCACTCACACTCCGGTCCCAGGTAACTAAGTTATTTTCTGGTGCCGTTGTAAGTGCTCGAAGGTATCTCCTTTAGATTCTGCAATTGCGACTTTTTGTTTCTTGTTCACTAGTTAGGCATAATGGAAAGCAACTATGAGCTTTTTAAGCTATTTCCTGAGTTAAGACATGGATTGTTTGCTGCGAAAATTAAAAACCTATGGAATCTTATTTGCATGCTAGTAGCAATGATATTAGTATGAACGCTTTGAACACCATTGTTGCTAATGATATGGAAAATTCTAAGCTTGGGGAAGCTGGTTTTGATGAGCATGACATTTTTAGTCCCCCAAGCATTGAGGAGAAAATTTTCTTTGATGATACTTTGCCTCTTATTTATGATGATTATAATGATAGTGGTCTTTTGGTGCCGCCTACTACAGAGAGTAAATTTTATTATGATTATACTATGCCTCCTACACTTGATGAGAATGATAATGATAGCTACTTTGTTGAATTTGCTCCCACTACAATTAATAAGAATGACTATGCTTATGTTGGGAGTAGTAATTATTTTATGCATGAGAATAAGAATGCTTCATGTGATAGTTATATTGTTGAGTTTGTTCATGATGCTACTGGAAATTATTATGAGAGAGGAAAATATGGTGGTAGAAATTTTCATGTTACTAAAACACCTCTCTACATGCTGAAAATCTTGAAGTTACTCGTGTTTTATCTTCCTATGCTTGTCACTTTGCTCTTCATGAATTTGTTTATTTACAAGATTCCTTTTCATAGGAAGTGGGTTAGACTTAAATGTGTTTTGAATTTGCTTCTTGATGCTCTCTTTTGCTTCAACTCTTATTTCTTGTGAGTGCATCATTAAAATTACTGAGCCCATCTTAATGGCTATAAAGAAAGCACTTCTTGGGAGATAACCCATGTCTTTATTTTACTACAACAATTTTGTTTTATATTTGAGTCTTGGAAGTTGTTACTACTGTAGCAACCTCTCCTTATCTTTATTTTATTGCATTGTTGTGCCAAGTAAAGTCTTTGATAGCAATGTTGATACTAGATTTGGATTAATGCGCAGAAACAGATTTCTTACTGTCACGAAATTGAGCAGCCCCGTCTGTAGGTAACTCATAAAATTCTGCCAATTTACGTGCGTGATCCTCAGATATGTAGCAACTTTCATTCAATTTGAGCTTTTTCATCTGAGCAAGTTAAGTGCCTCTGGAAAATTCGTCTTTACGGACTGTTCTGTTTTGATAGAATCTGCCTTTTATTTCGCGTTGCCTCTTTTGCTATGTTGAATGGATTTCTTTGTTCCATAAACTTCCAGTAGCTTCGGGCAATGTCCAGAAGTGTTAAGAATGATTGTGTTACCTCTGAACATGTGAATTTTTGATTATGCACTAACCCTCTAATGAGATTGTTTTGAGTTTGGTGTGGAGGAAGTTTTCAAGGGTCAAGAGAGGAGGATGATATACTATGATCAAGAAGAGTGAAAAGTCTAAGCTTGGGGATGCCCCCATGGTTCATCCCTGCATATTTCAAGAAGACTCAAGCATCTAAGCTTGGGGTTCATCGACAATTTATCAGGTCACCTCTAGTGAAACTATATTTTTATTCCATCACATCTTATGTACTTTACTTGGAGCATCTGTGTGCTTTTATTTTCGTTTTGTTATTTTCATTCTCTGAATAAATTCATGCTTGTGTGGGAGAGAGACACGCTCCGCTCGTTCATATGAACACATGTGTTCTTAGCTTTACTTTTAGTGTTCATGGCGAAGGTTGAAACTGCTTCGTTCATTGTTTATATGGTTGGAAACAGAAAATGCTTCATGTGGTAATTGATATAATGTCTTGAATAATTTGATACTTGGCAATTGTTGTGCTCATATAGATCATGTTTAAGCTCTTGCATCATGTACTTTGCACCTATTAATGAAGAACTACATAGAGCTTGTTGAAATTTGGTTTGCATGATTGGTCTCTCTAAAGTCTAGATATTTTCTGGTGAAGTGTTTGAACAACAGATATGTCTTATAATGCTTGCAATATGTTTTTGCTGTACCGGTTTATACTTGAGTTTGCTTCAAACAACCTTGCTAGCCTAGCCTTGTATTGAGAGGAATTCTTCTCGTGCATCCAAAATCCTTGAGCCAAAAACCTATGCCATTTGTGTCCACCATACCTACCTACTATGTGGTATTTCTCTGCCATTCCAAAGTAAATTGCTTGAGTGCTACCTTTAAAATTCCATTCTTTGTCTTTGCAATATATAGCTCATGGGAAAAATAGCCTTAAAAACTATTGTGGTATTGAATATGTACTTATGTATCTTATTTCTTATAAGTTGCTTGTTGAGCGATAACCATGTTCCTGGGGACGCCATCAACTATTTCACCTTTGTTGAATATCATGTGAGTTGCTATGCATGTTCGTCTTGTCTGAAGTAAGGGTGATTTATCATGATCAAATGGTTTGAGTATGCATATTGTTAGAGAAGAACATTGGGCCGCTAACTAAAGCCATGATCCATGGTGGAAGTTTCAGTTTGGACAACAATCCTCAATCCTGATGCGCGTATATGTACACGTCCGTTGGGAACCCCAAGTGGAAGGTATGATGCGCACATCAGCAAGTTTCCCTCAGTATGAAACCAAGGTTATCGAACCAAGGGAGCCAAGAAGCACGTTGAAGGTTGTTGGTGGAGGAATGTAGTGCGGCGCAACACCAGTGAAACCGGCGCCAACGTGGAACCTCCACAACACAACCAAAGTACTTTGCCCCAATGAAACAGTGAGGTTGTCAATCTCACCGGCTTGCTGTAACAAAGGATTAACCGTATTGTGTGGAAGATGATTGTTTGCAAGAAAACAGTAAAACAAGTATTGCAGTAGATTGTACGATGTAAAGAATAGGACCGGGGTCCACAGTTCACTAGAGGTGTCTCTCCCATAAGATAAAAGCATGTTGGGTGAACAAATTACAGTCGGGCAATTGACAAATAGAGAAGGGCATAACAATGCATATACATGATATGATAAATATAGTGAGATTTAATTGGGCATTACGACAAAGTACATAGACCGCCATCCAACTGCATCTATGCCTAAAAAGTCCACCTTCATCCGAACCCCTTCCAATATTAAGTTGCAAGCAACAGACAATTGCATTAAGTATGGTGCGTAATGTAATCAACAACTACATCCTTAGACATAGCATCAATGTTTTATCCCTAGTGGCAACAACACAACACAACCTTAGAACCTACTGTCACGATCCCAGGTGTCAATGAAGGCATGAACCCACTATCGAGCATAAATACTCCCTCTTGGAGTTAAGAGCAAAAACTTGGCCAGAGCCTCTACTAATAACGGAGAGCATGCAAGATCATAAACAACACATAAACAATAGATTTATAATCACCATAACATAGTATTCTCTATCCATCGGATCCCGACAAACACAACATATAGAATTACAGATAGATGATCTTGATCATGTTAGGCAGCTCACAAGATCCAACAATGAAGCACATGAGGAGAAGACGACCATCTAGCTACTGCTATGGACCCATAGTCCAGGGGTGAACTACTCACTCATCACTCCGGAGGCGATCATGGCGATGAAGAGTCCTCCGGAGATGAATCCCCTCTCCGGCAGGGTGCCGGAGGCGATCTCCTGAATCCCCCGAGATGGGATTCGCGGCGGCGGCGTCTCTGGAAGGTTTTCCGTATCGTGGCTCTCGGTACTGGGGTTTCGCGACGGAGGCTATTTGTAGGCGAAAGGGCAGCCTCGGAGGGGGTCTGGTGGGACCAGACACTGGGCGGCGCGGCCAGGGCTTGGGCCGCGCCGCCACCATGTGTGGGCCCCACGTGGCCCCTCTCTGACGGCTCTCGGGTGTTCTGGATGCTTCCGGGCAAAATAGGAACCTGGGCGTTGATTTCGTCCAATTCCGAGAATATTTCCTTACTAGGATTTCTGAAACCAAAAACAGCAGAAAACAACAACTGGCTCTTCGGCATCTTGTTAATAGGTTAGTTCCGTAAAATGCATAAATACGACATATAATGTGCATAAAACATGTAGATATCATCAATAATGTAGCATGGAACATAAGAAATTATCGATACGTTGGAGACGTATCAGCATCCCCAAGCTTAGTTCTGCTCGTCCCGAGCAGGTAAAACGATAACAAAGATAATTTCTGAAGTGACATGCCATCATAATCTTGATCATACTATTTGTAAACATATGTAATGAATGCAGCGATCAAAACAATAGTAATGACATGAGTAAACAAATGAATCATAAAACAAAGACTTTTCATGAATAGTACTTCAAGACAAGCATCAATAAGTCTTGCATAAGAGTTAACTCGTAAAGCAATAAATCAAAGTAAAGGTATTGAAGCAACACAAAGGAAGATTAAGTTTCAGCGGTTGCTTTCAACTTATAACATGTATATCTCATGGATATTGTCAATGTAAAGTAATATAACAAGTGCAATATGCAAGTATGTAGGAATCAATGCACAGTTCACACAAGTGTTTGCTTCTTGAGGTGGAGAGAAATAGGTAAACTGACTCAACAATAAAAGTAAAAGAAAGGTCCTTCAAAGAGGAAAGCATCGATTGCTATATTTGTGCCAGAGCTTTTATTTTGAAAACATGAAACAATTTTGTCAACGGTAGTAATAAAGCATATGAGTTATGTAAATTATATCTTACAAGTTGCAAGCCTCATGCATAGTGTACTAATAGTGCCCGCACCTTGTCCTACTTAGCTTGGACTACCGGATCTTCGCAATGCACATGTTTCAACCAAGTGTCACAAAGGGGTACCTCCATGCCGCCTGTACAAAGGTCTAAGGAGAAAGCTCGCATTTTGGATTTCTCGCTTTTGATTATTCTCAACTTAGACATCCATACCGGGACAACATGGACAACAGATAATGGACTCCTCTTTAATGCATAAGCGTGTAGCAACAATTATTATTCTCATATGAGATTGAGGATATATGTCCAAACTGAAACTTCCACCATGATTCATGGCTTTAGTTAGCGGCCCAATGTTCTTCTCTAACAATATGCATGCTCCAACCATTAAGGTGGTAGATCTCTCTTACTTTAGACAAGACGGACATGCATAGCAACTCACATGATATTCAACAAAGAGTAGTTGATGGCGTCCCCAGAAGCATGGTTATCGCACAACAAGCAACTTAATAAGAGATAAAGTGCATAAGTACATATTCAATACCACAATAGTTTTTAAGGCTATTTTGTCCCATGAGCTATATATTGCAAAGGCGAATGATGGAATTTTAAAGGTAGCACTCAAGCAATTTACTTTGGAATGGCGGAGAAATACCATGTAGTAGGTAGGTATGGTGGACACAAATGGCATAGTAGTTGGCTCAAGGATTTTGGATGCATGAGAAGTATTCCCTCTCGATACAAGGTTTAGGCTAGCAAGGTTATTTGAAGCAAACTCAAGGATGAACCGGTGCAGCAAAACTCACATAAAAGACATATTGTAAACATTATAAGACTCTACACCGTCTTCCTTGTTGTTCAAAACTCAATACTAGATATTATCTAGACCTTAGAGAGACTAAATATGCAAACCAAATTTTAGCTAGCTCTATGTATTTCTTCATTAATGGGTTCAAAGTATATGATGCAAGAGCTTAAACATGAGCACAACAATTGCAAAGTATCACATTATCCAAGACATTTTAGAATTACTACATGTAGCATTTTCCAATTCCAACCATATAACAATTTAACGAAGAAGAAACTTCGCCTTGAACATTATGAGTAAAGCCTAAGGACATATTTGTCCATATGCAACAGCGGAGCGTGTCTCTCTCCCACAAAGTGAATGCTAGGATCCATTTTATTCAAACAAAAACAAAAACAAAAACAAACCGACGCTCCAAGTAAAGAACACAAGATGTGACTGAATAAAAATATAGTTTCAGGGGAGGAACCTGATGATGTTGTCGATGAAGAAGGGGATGCCTTGGGCATCCCCAAGCTTAGACGCTTGAGTCTTCTTAGAATATGCAGGGGTGAACCACGGGGGCATCCCCAAGCTTAGAGCTTTCACTCCTCTTGATCATAGTATATCATACTCCTCTCTTGACCCTTGAAAACTTCCTTCACACCAAACTTCAAGCAAACTTATTAGAGGGTTAGTGCACAATTAATAATTCACATATTCAGAGGTGACACAATCATTCTTTACACTTCTGGACATTGCATAAAGCTACTGGACATTAATGGATCAAAGAAATTCATCCAACATAGCAAAAGAGGCAATGCGAAATAAAAGGCAGAATCTGTCAAAAACAGAACAGTTCGTAAAGACGAATTTTAAAATGGCACCAGATTTGCTCAAATGGAAAAACTCAAAACTAATGAAAGTTGCGTACATATCTGAGGATCACGCACGTAAATTGGCAGATTTTTTAGAATTTTCTACAGAGACTTAGGCCCAGATTCGTGACAGACAGCAATGCTGTTTCTGCGCAGCGATCCCAAATATAACATCAACTTTAACATAGAAACTTTACTTGGCACAAAAACATGATAAGGAGAGGTCCAAGACTCAAAAATACAGTAGTAATAAATAAAACATGGGTTATCTCCCAAGAAGTTCTTTCTTTATAGCCATTAAGATGGGCTCAGTAATAAGAGTTGAAGCAAAAGAGAGCATCAAAAAGCAAATTCAAAACACATTTAAGCCTAACCCACTTCCTATGAAAAGGAATCTTGTACACAAATAGATTCATGAAGAACAAAGTGGCAAGCGTAGAAAAGCAACACAAGTGCAATTTCAAGATTCTCAACATAAAGAGGGGAAACTTAATATTATTAAGATGCATATAACCATGTTTCCCTCTCTCATAATAACTTTCAGTAGCATCATGAACAAACTCAACAATATAACTATCACATACAACATTCTTGTCATGAGCTACATGCATAAAATTATTACTCTCCACATAAGCATAATCAATTTTATTAGTTGTAGTGGGAGCAAATTCAATAAAATAGCTATCACTATTATTCTCATCACCATAATCATCATACATAGGAGGCATATTGTAATCATAATTAATTTTCTCCTCAATAGTAGGTGGACTGAAAATATCATATTCATCATTGCAAGCATCATATATAGGAGGTAAAGTATCATCAAAGTAAATTTTCTCCTCCATGCTTGGGGGACTAAAAATATCACAACCAGCTTCCCCAAGCTTAAATTCTTCCATAGCATTAGCAATAATAGTGTTCAAAGCATTCATACTAATAACATTGCCATTAGCATACATATAAAGTTCCATAGGTTTTTTAATTCTCTCTTCAAACACATCATGTCCTAATTCAACATAAAGTTCATAAAGATCTCTAATTTTTTTGTTGTTTTCCATTATGCCTAACTAGTGAAAATAAAAGCAAGTACAGGACTAGACATGATAACAAAATAAATTAAATGCAAGTAACTAATTTTTTGTGTGTTTTTAATATAGAGAACGAGGCAGTAAATAAAGTAAAGCTAGCAACTATTTTTTTGTGTTTTGTTTAAGTGCAGCAAACAAAGTAGTAAATAAAATAAAGCAAGACAAAAACAAAGTAAAGAGATTGGGAAGTGGAGACTCCCTTGCAGCGTGTCTTGATCTCCCCGGCAACAGCGCCAGAAATTTATGCTTGATGCGCGTAGATGTACACGTCCGTTGGGAACCCCAAGTGGAAGGTGTGATGCGCACAGTAGCAAGTTTCCCTCAGTATGAAACCAAGGTTATCGAACCAGTAGGAGCCAAGAAGCACGTTGAAGGTTGTTGGTGGAGGAATGTAGTGCGGCGCAACACCTGAAACCGGCGCCAACGTGGAACCTGCACAACACAACCAAAGTACTTTGCCCCAACGAAACAGTGAGGTTGTCAATCTCACCGGCTTGCTGTAACAAAGGATTAACCGTATTGTGTGGAAGATGATTGTTTGCAAGAAAACAGTAAAACAAGTATTGCAGTAGATTGTATGCGATGTAAAGAATAGGACCGGGGTCCACAGTTCACTAGAGGTGTCTCTCCCATAAGATAAAAGCATGTTGGGTGAACAAATTACAGTCGGGCAATTGACAAATAGAGAAGGGCATAACAATGCATATACATGATATGATAAATATAGTGAGATTTAATTGGGCATTACGACAAAGTACATAGACCGCCATCCAACTGCATCTATGCCTAAAAAGTCCACCTTCAGGTTATCATCCGAACCCTTTCCGTATTAAGTTGCAAGCAACAGACAATTGCATTAAGTATGGTGCGTAATGTAATCAACAACTACATCCTTAGACATAGCATCAATGTTTTATCCCTAGTGGCAACAGCACAACACAACCTTAGAACCTACTGTCACGATCCCAGGTGTCAATGAAGGCATGAACTCACTATCGAGCATAAATACTCCCTCTTGGAGTTAAGAGCAAAAACTTGGCCAGAGCCTCTACTAATAACGGAGAGCATGCAAGATCATAAACAACACATAAACAATAGATTGATAATCACCATAACATAGTATTCTCTATCCATCGGATCCCGACAAACACAACATATAGAATTACAGAGATGATCTTGATCATGTTAGGCAGCTCACAAGATCCAACAATGAAGCACATGAGGAGAAGACGACCATCTAGCTACCGCTATGGACCCATAGTCCAGGGGTGAACTACTCACTCATCACTCCGGAGGCGATCATGGCGATTCCCCTCTCCGGCAGGGTGCCGGAGGCGATCTCCCTGAATCCCCCGAGATGGGATTCGCGGCGGCGGCGTCTCCGGAAGGTTTTCCGTATCGTGGCTCTCGTACTGGGGTTTCGCGGAGGCTATTTGTAGGCGAAAGGGCAGCTCGGAGGGGGTCCGGTGGGACCAGAACTAGGGCGGCGCGGCCAGGCTTGGGCCGCGCCGCCACCATGTGTGGGCCCCACGTGGCCCCTCTCTGACGGCTCTCGGGTGTTCTGGATGCTTCCGGGCAAAATAGGAACCCGTTGATTTCGTCCATTCCGAGAATATTTCCTTACTAGGATTTCTGAAACCAAAAACAGCAAAACAGCAACTGGCTCTTCGGCATCTTGTTAATAGGTTAGTTCCAGAAAATGCATAAATACGACATATAATGTGCATAAAACATGTAGATATCATCAATAATGTAGCATGGAACATAAGAAATTATCGATACGTTGGAGACGTATCAAATCCCTTTGAGAATATTATCTGTTGTTGAATGCTTATGCATTAAAGAGGAGTCCATTATCTGTTTTCTATGTTGTCCCGGTATGGATGTCTAAGTTGAGAATAATCAAAAGCGAGAAATCCAATGCGAGCTTTCTCCTTAGACCTTTGTACAGGCGGCATAGAGGTACCCCTTTGTGACACTTGGTTGAAACATATGTTATGCAATGATAATCCATGTTAATCCAAGCTAATTAGGACAAGGTGCGGGCACTATTGGTATTCTATGCATGAGACTTGCAACTTATAAGATGTATTATGCATAACACATATGAATTATTACTACCGTTGACAAAATTGTTTCTATGTTTTCAAAATAAAAGCTCTAGCACAAAAATAGTAATCCATGCTTCCCTCTGCGAAGGGCCTATCTTTTACTTTATTGTTGAGTCAGTTTACCTATTCTCTCTATCTTAGAAGCAAACACTTGTGTCAACTGTGTTCATTGATTCTTACATGTTTACCTATTGCACTTGTTATATTGCTTTATGTTGACAATTATCCATGAGATATACATGTTACAAGTTGAAAGCAATTGCTGAAACTTAATCATCCTTTGTGTTGCTTCAATGCCTTCTACTTTGAATCTATTGCTTTATGAGTTAACTCTTATGCAAGACTTATTGATGCTTGTCTTGAAAGTACTATTCATGAAAAGTCTTTGCTATATGATTCAGTTGTTTAATCATCATCTTTACCATTGCTTTGAATCACTTCATTCATCTCATATGCTTTACAATAGTATTGATCAAGATTGTGTTGGTAGCATGTCACTTCAGAAATTATCCTTGTTATCGTTTACCTACTCGAGGGCAAGTAGGAACTAAGCTTGGGGATGCTTGATACGTCTCAAACGTATCTATAATTTCTTATGTTCCATGCTAGTTTTATGACAATACCTACATGTTTTGTTCACACTTTATATCGTTTTGATGCATTTTTCGGAACTAACCTATTGACGAGATGCCGAAGTGCCAGTTCCTGTTTTCTGCTATTTTTGGTCAGAAATCCTAGTAAGGAAATATTCTTGGAATTGACGAAATCAACGCCGATCTTATTTTTCCACGAAGCTTCCGCACGAGAGAGACCGTAGGGGAGCCAGGGGGCCCCACACTCCAGGGCGGCGTGGCCAAGGGGGGCGCGCCCCCTATGGTGTGGCCCCACCAGGGCCCCTCCGAGGCTGCCCTTCCGCCTACTTAAGACATAAGCCACGATACGAGAAAAGTTCCAGAGCCGCCGCCATCGCGAAGCCAAGATTCGGGGGACAGAAGTCTCTGTTCCGGCACGCCGCCGGGACGGGGAAGTGCCCCCGGAAGGCATCTCCATCGATACCACCGCCATCTTCATCGCCGCTGCTGTCTCCTATGATGAGGAGTGAGTAGTTCTCCCCCGAGGCTGAGGGCTCTACCGGTAGCTATGTGGTTCATCTCTCTCTCCCATGATGTGATCTATATGAATGTGTAGATGTTACTCTTGTCTATTATGCTCTAGAGGTTACTTTAATACGAATTCCGTATGTTGTGGAGCTTGTTAACTCCGGCATTGAGGTGCTCTTGTAGCCCTACATAATGTATGGTGTTTGTCATCCAACAAGAGAGTGTTTTAGAGTAATACTTATGTGTTCATCTATGTGATCGTGAGCTTTGCAATCTAGATGTCTTATGTTATTCAAGTGGATTTTACTTATGTGATCTCCGGAGACTCCTTGTCCCACGTGTGTAAAGGTGACAATGTGTGCACCGTGTGGGTCTCTTAGGCTATATTTCACAGAATACTTGTTCACTGGGTTATGATTTGAGTTGGATGTCTCTATGAAATTGTGGTGTGTTAGTACCTCCTATGAATGCTCAAAGTGACAGCGTGGGGTGTTCATTAGTACTTGGGAATACATCATTGAGGTGCTCTTGTAGCCCTACACAATGAATGGTGTTTGTTATCAAACAAGAGCATATGTAGCACAAGTGAGGAGAAGTTATTTATTTATTATGTGATCAATGTTGAGAGTGTCCACTAGTGAAAGTAGGATCCCTAGGCCTTGTTTCCAATACTGCAAACACCGCTTACTTACTGTTCTACTGCATGTTTACTTGCTGCAATATTTACTTCATATCGCAATTACCATCTACCACCATCTATACCACCTGCGTTTTAATATCTCTTCGCCGAACTAGTGCACCTATACATCTGACAAGTGTATTAGGTGTGTTGGGGACACAAGAGACTTCTTGTATCGTAATTGCAGGGTTGCTTGAGAGGAATATCTCTGACCTCTACCTCCCTGAGTTCGATAAACCTTGGGTGATTCACTTAAGGGAAACTTGCTGTTCTACAAACCTCTGCTCTTGGAGGCCCAACACTGTCTACAAGAATAGAAGCACACGTAGACATCATCTACATGGCGTCTTCCTGAACCTAAGCATCTTGAGTGGTTGAATAGCTGTGGTATGCTGAAGATTACTCACAAGGTGCGTGTGCCATTTACAGTTGATGAGTATGTTGATGAGATAGAGTGTGATGTGTTACCATTGGAGGTGTGTGGATTGCTACTTGGGAGTCCGTGGCAGTATGATCGTAATGTGACACATGCTGGGAGAGCAAATACATATTCTTTTATGCATGGTGGCAAACAGCGGACTTTGAAGCCTATGGGTGATGATCATATCAAGTCCGATGTGGAGTTAGTGGTGCGTAAGGAGAAGTTGCACAAGCCTAAAGTGCAGCAAGAGGTGCATGATGTTCCGAGCATTGATGTTGGTGATGTTTCAGCCATGCCTGTAGATGACAAGCCAGTTCTTGTTGGTGACAAGCCGGATGAAGCTACACTTGTTGTTGATGTGGATGTTGCAGCATGTGCTACAGTTCCAGTTTGTGTTGATAGTACAGACTGATGATGTTTGTGCTGATGGTGTTTCAGTACATATGGCGCAGATGCGCGTGGGAGGAGTGGGAGGCGAGCGCGTCAGTGGAGACAGTGGGCAGCGGCACTACCGTGCTAGGAGTACTGCAGTCCAGTTTTCCGCGACACCGCGGATGCATCGAGGCAAGGATGGACGTGTGAGACATTTATGTGGCCCAGGCATTACACATCTTGTGCAGGGTCATGTTCAGCGACACAGGGGTCCATCAAAACCTCGCAAGAAGAAGGTATTGGCGCCGAAGTCCAAGCTCATGTGGAGAAGAAAGGAGGCGCCAAGTGTTGTATCAAGTCAAGCAAGCCGCGAGGGAGGATGTGGTGTGGAAGGCAAGCAAGACTTGAGGACGGCGCGGACGTGTGATGTTCATATCACGTCACCTTTTCCAGAAGACCCTCACGCGTTGGGGACAACGCTTCTTGAAGGGGGGAGGATGATACGGGCATGAAGGCCTATGTGGAGCCCAATTTCAGGACTCCACCAGCCTAGTTATCTTATTTTATGTAATGGTCATATGTGGGCCAATTAGGGTTTTTATTGATTTGAGTCAGTTTGGTTTGGGCCTGTCCAAACCAAGGTAGAGAGGCCCACTAGGGGCTGGCCGGCCACCCCCTCATATAAGGGTGGGACGGGTAGGGTTTTAGGGTTGGAACTAGTTTAAGTTTAGTCGAAATGCTATCGTGTGTGTGTGCTTGGTGAAGCATCCCTCCGGGGACGGCGCCGCCATTTATCTATTATAGTTGTTGCGGAGGTTCTTGTGTTCATCAAGGATTGTCCTACTTTGGTCTTGAGGCGTGGTGATCTCCATCACGTTGCTTGCTGGATTTATCCCCTACTTCAGGTTGCGTTCCGCGCGTAATTGGAGGTATCTATCTACCCGGGTTCTCGTTGTGAAAGATCGGGCAACACCTTAGGAGGATCTGCTGGGATCCCCCTATCATGCAAGATGATAAGGGGTGGCCCGATCTTCTCAGTAAGCAGCGGTGGTGATGATGATCACGGGATGAACACAACGGAGATAACACGATGATGAAGTGGATGATAACTTGTATGACACAACGAGATCTCTCGATTGGTCCCTGTCGCCAATGCAACAGCTCTCAACCCTGCAAGATATTCGCAACTCCACACACTTGCGCACGTAGCCGCCGACCACGAAGCGGTAAGTTGCAACCGTCTAATTCCCAATGGAATAGCAGATCACACAAGACTTTCAGGGATTTACACCAAATCCATGAAATATGGTGTAGGGATTCAATAGAGTTGCAAAGCAATCAACTATGAACTAGGGTTTATCTTAAACGGGTCTAAACCTAATTTGGGGCGTCCTGAGCACTTATATAGGGGTTCAGGACGACCAGGAGTCGAAAAGATACATTAAAAACCGACCCATATTGGATCTGGTCGAGACAGACTCGGACTCGGCCGGCGTGGGAGCCGGTCGACCGGGCCTGGGACCGGCCGGTCTGGTTTGGACCGGGCCTGGGATTGGGTCATGACCGGGCCACCGAGGTGTCTTACAGTACACCCCCCGGTTGGCACCGGCAGAGCGTCGGAACCGGGCTCACCCGGCGCGGGGGCCGGTTGGACCGGGCCTGTGACCGGGTCGGCCGGCGTGGCGACCGGTTGAACCGGGCCTGGCACCGGCCTGGACAGCTTCTTCTTCCTCCCTCGCGCATGCCTCCCGCTCCTCCCTCGTGCGTCCATGGGATGTCTTCATGTCCAGCTTCATGTCCAGCTCCATGTCCAGCTTTACATCCAGCTGGTCCTCTCCTCCTCGTGCGATGCTTGCTCCCTCTTCGTACCTGATCATGCATAAGTAAAAGGACTTAGGTAGTATAAAGTTCTCATCGATCAAAGTATCATTTAGGAACAAGTTCACCTGTTGTTTGAGTAGCTTCGCACGAGCCCTTGTAATGGGTCCAATCCTGACTTCATTGGACTTGAGCTTCACAGCAACATCGTCTTCATCTTGCAATGATGGAGGTAGTAGTGTAGTAGAGATGTCCTCATCATCTGGGGCTCTTCCTAGGTCTCGACACATGAATGTGGCATGATGCTTAGATGGGTCTAGTTGATCCTTAGAGATGACGGGGGTCTATGGCTCAAACTTATTAAAGCAAGTACATCCTGGACTGGTCGCTCGTGGTGTGTGAGCAACGGTTACAATCTCAGTTTTGAACAACCCTCCAGGACATGAAGCACAATATCAGGACAGGGATTACCTTCCCCGTAGGGGATGGAGCGGATGCCCTATTATGGCTTAATCCGTGGCTACATGGGTGACCTCTTACGACAGATTTCTCGACTCTCTTTGCCATATGCGTAGACCCACTGCTATTCATGGAGGATGCGGCTCGGGACGGGTGGGTGATCCCACTCAGACGGGTTCTCCACCTGCGGTGAGGCCCTGGCATGGGAGGCGCTACAAGATCGTCTCCGAGGCACCTTGATGGCTGGCCCTGATAACGTGTCCTGGCGTTTGCTGCCTTGGATTTGTTCGCTATTAGCTCGGCGTATCGGTGCCTATTTAGAGGGCCCTATGTTCCTTGGACCTCCCCGTTCTGGAAAGCCCCGCTCCCCTTGAAGATTAAGATCTTTGTGTGGCAACTTCTTCGGGACGCATACCCTCAGGAGTGGAGGTCTTGAAGCGACACAGGCCGAGGGATGACCTTTGTCCGTTGTATGTGGTCCTAGAGTTCATGAGTCATTATGTTATCATGTCTCGCGGCACACTTTCTATGGAGATTATTCCTTGAGGCACTAGGACCTGAGTGGCAGACACTAGACCTTGGCTAGTTCCTGGAAACAAATGCAAACTATACCGGAAGGAGGAGGTGCCTCTTATGGATTGTATTTGCTGCTACGACCTCGACCCTTTGGACTACCCTCAACAAGGTGGTAATTGAGCGTATTTTTCTAAGATGAGCATCTGACTCGATGTTTAAATTCTTGGGCTTTTGCAGCAGTGGTACTCGCCCAGTTGGGAGTGGGACAAGGACCAACTGGACGGCATGTTGGAGGATCTACTAGCGGCGACACGCCATTCATCTACGCAGTCTGGCTGATGAGTTTCTCTACGGTTTAGGTCCATGTCGATTTCTTTTTGGCTTGGGCATGTTTGTTGGTGCCCCAACTAACTCTTTTTAGTTTTTCGTTGTTGAACCTTGTATGGATGTGGTTGATTTAGTCATAAAGCGGGGCAGAAGACTATTTCGAGGAGAGGACTACCATTCCCATGTTTCGAACTATCTCCTCTCATACGTTGTATGCTTGGGCTAATCAAGGGGTTGACACTTCCTAGACTTGGTAGCTATGGGTTTAGGGGTAGATCGGATCATCCCTTGCGGAAAAGGGTGAGGCTAGTGGCACGAAGGGGGAGATCCCCGATCCATTTTTGGAAGAATGGATGCAAAGCCTAAATCTTAGAGGAGAAGACATGTATGGATTGTTTGTCCCCAAGACGAGGTGGAGTCCCTAAAGGAAGGGGCTAGATGCATGGATGGCGGTGGTGGTACGCATGTTATCACGAGACCATTCAGTGTAGCATCTCTAAAGAAGACTATGTGATTCTCTTCGGCTCCGGCATAGGGGGTGAGATTTCGTGAACTCAAGCAGAACAAGTTTCTCGTGCAGGAAAGCTGCTTGTGAGATCGGCAGCGGGTTACAAAACAAGGCCCTTGGATCTTGAGGGAACATGGTCTGCTCGTGGAGAAGTACGATGACAACTGCAAAGCGTCGTCCATTGCATTGAGATGTACTCATGCATGATGTGCCAGAGCAATTTCGGAAGAGGCCCATCATCTCTGATATGGTGGATAGTGTTTGCGAGCTCATCTCACTATATATGAATGGATCAAGGGATGATGGAGGAAACATTGTTCGTGCCCGCGTCTAGCTCACTAGTACAAAGCAACGCTAAGGACAACCCTCTATGAAAACGGTAGTGATACTGGCCACGGTTAAACGTAAATCCGCGTTACCAAGAAGGCTGATACGTCTCAAACGTATCTATAATTTTTGACGCTCCATGCTTGTTTTACACCAATTTATATATGTTTTTCTCATGCTTCGTTGCACTTTTATACATTTTCCGGCACTAACCTATTATTCAATATTTTTCCGTAACAAAGACAGAGTCCAAAGGGTAGTCGAAGAAAGGCAGCAGGGCGGCCATACCAGCCCTAGGCGCGGCCTGGCCCTGGCCTGCGCCTAGGGGTAGTGTGGGCCCTCCTGGCCTCCACCGACATCGCCCCTCCACCTATTTATTCACGATCTCGGGAAAATCCTGCACACCCGAGCCTCCATCCACGAAAAGTTTCGTCGCGGCCGCCATCGCAGACCCTAGCTCGGGAGGGTTCTGAAGCTCTTCCCGGCACCCTGCCGGATGGGGAGATCATCGCTGGAGGCATCTACATCTCCATGCCCGCCTCCGAAGTGATGCGTGAGTAGTTCATCCCTGGACTATGGGTCCATAGAAGTAGCTAGATGGTTGTCTTCTCCAATTTGTGCCTCATGTTTAGATCTTGTGAGCTGCCCTACATGATCAAGATCATCCTTATATTATGCTACATGTTGTGTTTGCTGGGATCCGATGAATATTGAATACTATGTTGGGATTGATTATATATTATTGTCATATGTTATTTGTGATCTTGCATGCTCTCGTTGCTAGTAGATACTCTGACCAAGTAGATGCTTGTTACTCCAAGAGGGGGTATTTATGCTCGATAGTAGGTTCATGCCTCTAGTTTTCTGGAAGAGTGACAATAACTTCTAAGATTGTAGATGTGTTGTTGCTACTAGGGAGAAAACAACAATGTTTTATCCAAGGGTAATTCTATTGTTTACTTTACACACATTGCTTAATGCGATAATCTGTTGCTTGCAACTTAATACTGGAAGGGGTTCGGACGATAACCGGAAGGTGGAATTATTAGTCATAGACACAGTTGAATTACGGTCTATGTATTATGTTGTAATTCCCAAACGAATCTAATAGTAATTATCTTGTCATGTACGGTCGATATTCTATCAATTGCCCAACTGTAATTTGTTCACCCAACATGTTATTTATCTTTATGGAGAGACACCTCTAGCGAACTGTGGATCCCGGTCCTTTCCTTTACACTGATAAATTCAATCACTGCAATCCTGCTCTGTTTACTTATTGTAAGCTCTGTTCTCTTTATTTACTTCAAACATCTCCTTCCACTCGATACATTTAGGCCCCCTTTGTTTGGGCTTTGGATTCTGAGATTCTGCTGTCAATCCTGATTCCTGAGAATCAGTTGTGATTCTTGATTTCTGGAATCGAAGTAGTCTATTTGTTTACCCTGCTGTGAGATCCGAGAATCAGAATCTGTCTGTTTGTTTACTTTGCTGTTTGGGCAGCTTTACGGACCTTAATTAATGTAAAATGTATGTTATGTCTTCATTTGTGTGTCTTTTAGTTATTTCTTGAGGGGCGGAAATCGTGAGGGGCGGCCAGGAGGCGGCGGCCTTATGCGGGGGCGGGGGTTACGCACGTGAGGCGGACGGGCGCAAAAAAAAAACCTCGGGAATCACCTCTTTTCCCAATTATCAGATTGTGATAATTTGTGTGTTTTTTTAAATCAATTCTGGACAATCTGGGTATTGTGGAGAGCTGTTTGTTTCAGATTCTAATTCTATAAAAGCTAGAATCCAAGCATCAAGAATTTAAGCCCAAACAAAGGGGTACTTAGAGCTCTTTAGAGCATCTTCACCGGTGCCCCGTACCCGTCCCGATAGCATTTTGGGGGCCGACAACGAAAATAGGTTCACACCAGCGCGCCCTAAATAGAGCCGGTGCTTTTTAGAGCCAAATAGAAGCACCGATAACCCCTTGCCGGCCCCTTGTCGAAAGGCGCGAATCGGGCACGCCGGCGCCTTGCGGCATGACCGTTTTCATGGGTGGAGGCGCCTTGTCAGCGAGAGGACGCGACGGTTCGCATTTGAAATGACACGGGAAGGTTGGCCGTTGGTGTTAATGGCCTCCCGCGCGGAAACAACCTTGACGAGGCCGCGTCCCCGTGCCAGTACAGTACAAACTGCCGCACGGCTGGCACGTCTCCAAGGCCGGCTTCACCGTGCCGCCGTCGCCACCGGCAGGACCGCAGCCGCGAGCCCTCGCGAGGGAACATCGGAGCCTGATGACACCGGCGGAGAGGAACTTGCCGAACAACGCGGTCGATAGCCCGGCCTGGTAGCGGCGTTTCGAAGATGAGCGCGCCGTCGAGCTCGCGTGGGCGGCCGACCGCTCGCGCGGTGCCTAGTGGTACGCCCGTGACGTTGACACCACGCTGCGCCAGTAAGGCTTCCGCCAGAGTGTCTGCGGCGACAGGCCACGCGACCCGATGTACTTCCTGCAAGCGGCGTGTGTGGCGCCGGCGGCGCAGACTCTGCAGAGCGCACCAGAAAGGATCGCAGCGTCTGGAAGCTTGCACACCGGATCATCATCAGCCGTCGCCCGCACGCGCTCCGCCGCGCTTCCTTCCGGAGGCGTCATCATCCGCGACGAGGCGAGGCGCGCGTCCTCTACTCCGGCCCATCGGAGGACGGGGTCGGTCCGCCGTCGCTGCCTTAAGGAGGAGGACACCGCGGCCTCGCCACCGCTTCTGCCGGCGAAGGAGAAGCAATGGTGGGATATGGAGGCGCAGGCGGCCCTCCGTGGCGGTGATGACCCAGAGGAGTTCCCCAGCCAGAACTTCATCATCGGCCGCTCCGTCGACGAGGACTACTAGCAGATCATGATGGACCCGCGGCAGGCGGCGGTGTGGTCTGCCAGGGACCACGACGCCAACTTCTTCGACCTCGCCGGACCATCGGAGCTGCCAGCGCCAAAGGAGGAGGAAGCCGACGAGGACGACAGCTGGTCCTTCGGGCCATCCAGCGACAACGGCGACGACGACAACGACCTGGACTTCAGCGTCTTTGACTCACGGCGCCGCTAGATGTTTTTTTTAGTTTTTTAGTTTAAATTGGTGTTAATTTTGTATAAATTTCGTTCATATTTCGTATGAATATCGTTTAAAAATGTGATTTTAACTTTCGAATCCGGTCGGGGCTGGCGTATGGGGGGTGCCGGTTGATACGTCTCCCACGTATCGATAATTTCTTATGTTCCATGCTACTTTATTGATGATACCTACATGTTTTATGCACATTATATGTCATATTTATGCATTTTCTGGAACTAACCTATTAACAAGATGCCGAAGAGCCAGCTTTCTGCTGTTTTTGGTTTCAGAAATCCTAGTAAGGAAATATTCTCGGAATTGGACGAAATCTTCGCCCAGGGTCCTATTTTTGCACGAAGCTTCCAGAAGACCGAAGAGATAACGAGTGGGGCCACGAGGTGGCCAGACCACAGGCGGCGCGGCCCGGCCCCCGGCCGCGCCACTTCGTCATCCGCCCTCGTGTGGCCCCCGACCTACTCTTCCGCCTACTTAAAGCCTCCGTCGCGAAAACCCCAGTACCGAGAGCCACGATACGGAAAACCTTCGAGACGCCGCCGCCGCGAATCCCATCTCGGGGATTCGGGAGATCGCCGGCACCCTGCCGGAGAGGGGATTCATCTCCCGGAGGACTCTACACCGCCATGATCGCCTCCGGAGTGATGAGTGAGTAGTTCACCCTGGACCATGGGCAGTAGCTAGATGGTCGTCTTCTCCTTGTTGTGCTTCATTGTTGGATCTTGTGAGCTGCCTAACATGATCAAGATCATCTATCTGTAATACTATATGTTGTGTTTGTCGGGATCCGATGGATAGAGAATACTATGATTATGGTGATTATCAATCTATTGTTTATGTGTTGTTTATGATCTTGCATGCTCTCCGTTACTAGTAGAGGCTCTGGCCAAGTTTTTACTCTTAACTCCAAGAGGGAGTATTTATGCTCGATAGTGGGTTCATGCCTTCATTGACACTGGGACAGTGACAGAAAGTTCTAAGGTTGTGATGTGCTGTTGCCACTAGGGATAAAACATTGATTCTATGTCTAAGGATGTAGTTGTCGATTACATTACGCACCATACTTAATGCAATTGTCTGTTGCTTAGCAACTTAATACTGAATGGGGTTCGGATGATAACCTGAAGGTGGACTTTTTAGGCATAGATGCAGTTGGATGGCGGTCTATGTACTTTGTCGTAATGCCCAATTAAATCTCACTATATTTATCATATCATGTATATGCATTGTTATGCCCTTCTCTATTTGTCAATTGCCCGACTGTAATTTGTTCACCCAACATGCTTTTATCTTATGGGAGAGACACCTCTAGTGAACTGTGGACCCCGGTCCTATTCTTTACATAGCATACAATCTACTGCAATTGTGTTTCTGTTTTCTTTGCAAACATCTTCCACTCGATACGTTTAATCCTTTGTTACAGCAAGCCGGTGAGATTGACAACCTCACTGTTTCGTTGGGGCAAAGTACTTTGGTTTTGTTGTGCAGATTCCACGTTGGCGCCGGAATCCCTGGTGTTGCGCCGCATCACATTTCGCGACCATCAAACTTCAACGTGCTTTTTGGCTCCTACTGGTTCGATTAAACCTTGGTTTCATACTGAGGGAAACTTGCTTCTATACGCATCATACCTTCCACTTGGGGTTCCCAACGGACGTGTGCATCTACGCGTATCAAGCTAAATTTCTGGCGCCGTTGCCGGGGAGATCAAGACACGCTGCAAGGGAGTCTCCACTTCTCAATCTCTTTACTTTGTTTTTGTCTTGCTTTATTTTATTTACTACTTTGTTTGCTGCACCTAAACAAAACACAAAAAAATTAGTTGCTAGTTTACTTTATTTACTGTCTTGCTCTCTATATCAAAAACACAAAAAAATTAGTTACTTGCATTTACTTTATTTGCCTAGTTTACTTTTTGCTTATTTCATCATGCTTAATCCTAAGTTTACTTTGGAAGAGATACCGGTAGGACGAGGGTGTATCATTGGAAGAGATAATATAGAAGAATTTTTCACCCATGTTAGTATGGATGAAGATTTTGAAGATATACCATTATTAAAAACTGCTCCTACTTATGAAAGTGCTTCTGCCTGTTTGATACACATGTTAGAAACTAGATTTGTTAATCTCAATCCCATAATACAACATATGTTTCTTACACTTTCGGATATGGAGATGGGGGAAAAGAGAAATTTTGTTTTAAAAGTCCTTGTTAGAGAATTTGAGGATATAGTTAAAGAAGCTAGAAAAGTTTTTATTAAGCATAAGAGGCTTGGTTTCTTTCCTAATTTTAAACAAATACTTGAAAAGATGGATATGGATAGAATTAAGTATACTAATAATGTTAATGATGGTAGGGAAATTAAAGCGCCAATACCTAGTAAACTACTAGGAATGCATGAAGCTTTGGAAAACAACTATGCTTGGCTTGTTCCTGAAAATTTGTTTGATGAGAATAGTAAGCCTAGGAGCAATGAGAGAGGAGTTACTTATATAGACCAGATACAATGCATTGTTGAGAAAACTCCCAGCTCCCAAGGTAATGATGTTGATGCTTCACTCTCGATGTTACTTGATTTGCACTTTCTGCGCCTAGCTGAAAGGCGTTAAAGAAAAGCGCTTATGGGAGACAACCCATGTTTTTACTACAGCAATTTTTTGTTTTGTTGAGTCTTGGAAGTTGTTTACTACTGTAGCAACCTCTCCTTATCATGTTTTTGTGCCAAGTAAAGTTTCTATGCCAAAGTTGATGTTATATTTGGGATCGCTGCGCAGAAACAGCATTGCTGTCTGTCACGAATCTGGGCACAGTTCTCTGTAGAAAATTCGAAAAAAATCTGCCAATTTACGAGCGTGATACTCAGATATGTACGCAACTTTCATTAGTTTTGAGTTTTTCCATTTGAGCAAGTCTGGTGCCAGCTTTAAATTCGTCTTTACGGACTGTTCTGTTTTTGACAGATTCTGCCTTTTATTTCGCATTGCCTCTTTTGCTATGTTGGATTTATTTCTTTGATCCATTAATGTCCAGTAGCTTTATGCAATGTCCAGAAGTGTAAATAATGATTGTGCCACCTCTGAACATGTGAATTATTAATTGTGCACTAACCCTCTAGTGAGTTTGCTTGAAGTTTGGTGTGAAGGAAGTTTTCAAGGGTCAAGAGAGGAGAATGATATACTATGATCAAGAAGAGTGAAAGCTCTAAGCTTGGGGATGCCCCCGTGGTTCACCCCTGCATATTCTAAGAAGACTCAAGCGTCTAAGCTTGGGGATGCCCAAGGCATCCCCTTCTTCATCGACAACATCATCAAGTTCCTCCCCTGAAACTATATTTTTATTCACTCACATCTTGTGTTCTTTACTTGGAGCGTCGGTTTGTTTTGTTTTTGTTTTTGTTTGAATAAAATGGATCCTAGCATTCACTTTGTGGGAGAGAGACACGCTCCGCTGTTGCATATGGACACATATGTCCTTAGGCTTTACTCATAATGTTCAAGGCGAAGTTTCTTCTTCGTTAAATTGTTATATGGTTGGAATTGGAAAATGCTACATGTAGTAATTCTAAAATGTCTTGGATAATGTGATACTTGGCAATTGTTGTGCTCATGTTTAAGCTCTTGCATCATATGCTTTGCACCCATTAATGAAGAAATACATAGAGCTTGCTAAAATTTGATTTGCATATTTGGTCTCTCTAAGGTCTAGATAATATCTAGTATTGAGTTTTGAACAACAAGGAAGACGGTGTAGAGTCTTATAATGTTTACAATATGTCTTTTATGTGAGTTTTGCTGCACCTGTTCATCCTTGAGTTTGCTTCAAATAACCTTGCTAGCCTAAACCTTGTATCGAGAGGGAATACTTCTCATGCATCCAAAATCCTTGAGCCAACTACTATGCCATTTGTGTCCACCATACCTACCTACTACATGGTATTTCTCCGCCATTCCAAAGTAAATTGCTTGAGTGCTACCTTTAAAATTCCATCATTCACCTTTGCAATATATAGCTCATGGGACAAAATAGCCTTAAAAACTATCGTAGTATTGAATATGTACTTATGCACTTTATATTTTATTAAGTTGCTTGTTGTGCGATAACCATGCTTCTGGGGAACGCCATCAACTATTGTTGAATATCATGTGAGTTGCTATGCATGTCCGTCTTGTCTGAAGGATCTATCATTTTAGTGGTTGGAGCATGCAAAATTGTTAGAGAAGAACATTGGGCCGCTAACTAAAGCCATGAATCATGGTGGAAGTTTCAGTTTGGACATATATCCTCAATCTCATATGAGAATAATAATCATTGCTACATGCTTATGCATTTAAGAGGAGTCCATTATCTGTTGTCCATGTTGTCCCGGTATGGATGTCTAAGTTGAGAATAATCAAAAGCGAGAAATCCAAAATGCGAGCATTCTCCTTAGACCTTTGTACAGGCGGCATGGAGGTACCCCTTTGTGACACTTGGTTGAAACATGGCATGCAAAGATCCGGTAGTCCAAGCTAAGTAGGACGAGGTGCGGGCACTATTAGTACACTATGCGTGAGGCTTGCAACTTGTAAGATATAATTTACATAACTCATATGCTTTATTACTACCGTTGACAAAATTGTTTCATGTTTTCAAAATAAAAGCTCTAGCACAAATACAGCAATCGATGCTTTCCTCTTTGAAGGACCATTCTTTTACTTTTATTGTTGAGTTAGTTTACCTATCTCCTTCCACCTTAAGAAGCAAACACTTGTGTGAACTGTGCATTGATTCCTACATACTTGCATATTGCACTTGTTATATTACTTTATGTTGACAATATCCATGAGATATACATGTTATAAGTTGAAAGCAACCGCTGAAACTTAATCTTCCTTTGTGTTGCTTCAACACCTTTACTTTGATTTATTGCTTTATGAGTTAACTCTTATGCAAGACTTATTGATGCTTGTCTTGAAGTACTATTCATGAAAAGTCTTTGCTTTATGATTCAGTTGTTTACTCATGTCATTACCTTTTGATCGCTGCATTCATTACATATGTTTACAAATAGTATGATCAAGATTATGATGGCATGTCACTTCAGAAATTATCTTTGTTATCATTTTACCTGCTCGGGACGAGCAGAACTAAGCTTGGGGATGCTGATACGTCTCCAACGTATCGATAATTTCTTATGTTCCATGCTACTTTATTGATGATACCTACATGTTTTATGCACATTATATGTCATATTTATGCATTTTTCGGAACTAACCTATTAACAAGATGCCGAAGAGCCAGTTGCTGTTTTCTGTTTTTGGTTTCAGAAATCCTAGTAAGGAAATATTCTCGGAATTGGACGAAATCTTGCCCAGGGTCCTATTTTTGCACGAAGCTTCCGAAGACCGAAGAGATAACGAAGTGGGGCCACGAGGTGGCCACCACGGCGGCGCGGGGCCCTGGCCGCGCCACCTCGTCATCCGCCCTCGTGTGGCCCCCGACCTACCCTTCCGCCTACTTAAAGCCTCCGTCGCGAAACCCCCCGAGAGCCACGATACGGAAAACCTTCCAGACGCCGCCGCCGCGAATCCCATCTCGGGATTCAGGAGATCGCCTCCGACCCCTGCCGGAGAGGGGATTCATCTCCGGAGGACTCTACACCGCCATGATCGCCTCCGGAGTGATGAGTGAGTAGTTCACCCCTGGACCATGGGTCCATAGCAGTAGCTAGATGGTCGTCTTCTCCTTGTTGTGCTTCATTGTTGGATCTTGTGAGCTGCCTAACATGATCAAGATCATCTATCTGTAATACTATATGTTGTGTTTGTCGGGATCCGATGGATAGAGAATACTATGATTATGGTGATTATCAATCTATTGTTTATGTGTTGTTTATGATCTTGCATGCTCTCCGTTACTAGTAGAGGCTCTGGCCAAGTTTTTACTCTTAACTCCAAGAGGGAGTATTTATGCTCGATAGTGGGTTCATGCCTTCATTGACACCTGGGACAGTGACAGAAAGTTCTAAGGTTGTGATGTGCTGTTGCCACTAGGGATAAAACATTGATTCTATGTCTAAGGATGTAGTTGTCGATTACATTACGCACCATACTTAATGCAATTGTCTGTTGCTTAGCAACTTAATACTGAATGGGGTTCGGATGATAACCTGAAGGTGGACTTTTTAGGCATAGATGCAGTTGGATGGCGGTCTATGTACTTTGTCGTAATGCCCAATTAAATCTCACTATATTTATCATATCATGTATATGCATTGTTATGCCCTTCTCTATTTGTCAATTGCCCGACTGTAATTTGTTCACCCAACATGCTTTTATCTTATGGGAGAGACACCTCTAGTGAACTATGGACCCCGGTCCTATTCTTTACATAGCATACAATCTACTGCAATTGTGTTTACTGTTTTCTTTGCAAACATCTTCCACTCGATACGTTTAATCCTTTGTTACAGCAAGCCGGTGAGATTGACAACCTCACTGTTTCGTTGGGGCAAAGTACTTTGGTTTTGTTGTGCAGATTCCACGTTGGCGCCGGAATCTGGTGTTGCGCCGCATCACATTTCGCGACCATCAACCTTCAACGTGCTTCTTGGCTCCTACTGGTTCGATTAAACCTTGGTTTCATACTGAGGGAAACTTGCTTCTATACGCATCATACCTTCCACTTGGGGTTCCCAACGGACGTGTGCATCTACGCGTATCACGGTGCGGGAGCAACATCCCCAAATAGAGGATGCTCTGCCGGCGCCCCCCATACGGCTGAGCCGGCGCCTATTTGGGGGGCCGCTAGTGGAGATGCTCTTAGAGATACTTGTCGATCTTATTCTGTAAGGGCATCTCCAAGGGGCTGAGCGTCTGTTTGCGTCCGCGCGTGCCGAAAATGCATCTGGTACCCCCTCCAGCGGGACGACGCATAGTGACCGAGCCGTCCGCAGCGACACAAACGTGGCACAAAAATGCGTCAGGTTTGCGTCTCCGCGGATGCTACGCGGACGCAGCGGTCGTCCGCCCGGTCCTCGCACGGGCCCGCCTGGCAGGGGCACAGATACTTCGTCTTCCGGGGCATAACTTACGGGCGGCGCGCTTCAGCTTTTCAGGGCCGCGTTAATGGTGTGCCTCGGCTTCCGCGAGCGTGCGCTGCTGGTCGATGTCGCAGTGGCAGGACATTGAAGGCGAGATAGCGTCCGAGCCTCTTAAAGGAACGCTGCCGGTGCCCATTTCCCCGACCACACCATTGCCAGAGCCCACCTATCCACCCGATCGACGCCATGGAAAAGAAATGCTGCCCGTTCCGCAAGACCAAGAACGACCACGAGGCTAGCGGCTCGCGGTCTGGCAAGAAGCCACGGGTCGGGCGGTACATCCACATCGAGTTCGCGCGCCGCCTTTCGGAGGAAAACTGGTCGATGCCATGGCCGGACGCAAAACTGCCTGGAGGAGGCTGGTACCTCAACTCCAGGCGCGTGCCGGCCCCCCCGTGCCGCGCGAGGGCCGAGAGCGTCGGGACGAGTTGTGCCGTATGGTGACCCAGCATACCACTGCATGGTGTAGTACACAAGTCGTTGACATAACACAAGTGAAACACCGTTCCACTCATATTACATCCCTCAGAGTGGTACAACAGAAACATATGCGAGTCCAAGGTATGTCTATAGAAGGATACACAAGCTGTTTACAGAAGATCAACACAGCCTCCTACTTTACAGTGAGGTAAAACTTCAAATAAAGCTCCAGAAGAACGACTCGTAATCTAACTTATTGCTAACTTAAGCTAAAGAGCTACTTGGCTTGCTATAGACATCTAGCTACTTAGGTGCTAGGATTAGGGAAATGTTCCCTTCTATTACTAGTCTAAGTTTCCACTCTAGCTGATGCAGAAGTTGACTCCATTGACTTCTTTGATTGGCTTCTTCATCTTGTTGCAGTTGACTCCTTTGTCTTTGAGTTCCACGGTAGTTTCTCCTTCGGTGCCTCCATAGCTAAGCAGGGGATTTAAGAGTGGGATGAGTACGAGCGTACTCAACAAGTTCATATTAGGAAATAGGTGTATCATGCACTAGCTACAGCCATAGACCAGAAAGTCATAGGCGAATGCAAGTTTTCATAAACATTTCTTCAAAAGGTTTATTTTATTCTGAAAACTATGCCCGTCAGTCTTCATAGGTTGACTAGAACTTCATGGAGTTCCTTTCCTGCCGCGTTCGCAGTTCCCTTCCCGGAACAGGGAGTGACAGTCACAATTCAATACACTCTGCAGAGGTGCGTTACTTTTCCCATAAGAGACCTTATCCTTGTTGCCAACCAGGCGCAAGCTTTCCCGTCCACACTTCCTTGGTGTGAGGCCAGGTGTAAGATCCAAGCCCACACCGCCTTCTCCGCGACCCTGCAAACCCACCCTTTTGTCCATCCGTACACCCCCGGTAGACATCTCCCGATCATACGGCTTTACCCCCGGTGTACTACGGACAATCCTTCATAGACGGTAGAGCCTCTCATCCACACGGATGGGGATTTTAAAGGATTTCCCAACCTACGGCAGTGTTATCTCCAACACCCCGCCAGGCTCTATCAAGTCCGTTGGCGTGCAGGAGGGAAAAGATACAACTGGCTTCCCCAGAGCCATTATAGATCTTATGGTCAACGCGATATGTACGACGCTAGAATCACTGGACGGCATTGGTACTTAGTCCTAGATGAATAGTACCCGTGCAATGGAACCTCCACCAATCAACACATACCATGGTTCCATTGCCCACCACATAGTCATATTCATAATTGTAAAATAATATTTTGCTTTTCAATGCAAGAGTGATAAGTATAGTACTTTGCATATAATTTGATAAAAATAATCAAATGACATGAGCAAGCGATGAACTTGCCTTTCTTGACTGCAAGATTATGCAGGCAAAAGCTTCGATACGTGAGAACTCCAAATGCTGAAATACCATCATTGTCCGGTAAGGACAATGTTTAAAGAACTGGCAAAGATGCTTATAATGCATAATATGAGATGCAATCGTCCCGAGCGTAACCTAACCTCGATGATTTAGGATGGATGAGTTGTAAAGATTTCTTTAGGGTGTGTTGCACTTTTAGGATGATTCTCAAACAAGGTTCTTATTAGGGTTGGTGATATGAATAGCATAAGCAAGTAATATGATGCAACATAACAAGCATATATTCAAAGGATAGTAGTGGAATAGTATGTAAAGAACAATTGTCAATTTTAAGTTCTACAGGACATGGTTGATGATTACTTATACTATACTTCAAAAGAATAACTTTTGAAGAACAGGTTAAATAAGAACAAGAACTATTATAAATAGGAGCTATGGCTTCTAGGGTTTACTATTGGATTCATTTAGTTTTCTAATAGGAACTAGTTGGGTTCTTAAATAGAATTGGTCTATATGTAGCAAGTATAAGCAGGTTTATTACTATGGTTGATTATGGGTATCATATCAAAGAATGATGGTCAAGGTGTTGCTATGAGTTAGGGTTTACTATGGCTTCACATTTTCTTCACTAAGTAATCACTAATGGTTTCTAAGCTAAGTGGTTTATTACTTTCTAAGTAGGGTTTAGTTGAATAGGAGCATATGATGTGAATTGCTACACAAGGTTCGTACTAGGGTTTATCATTGTGGTTCTACTAGGGTTTGATGGTTCAGGTTGATCTTAATGGTATCATATATATGAATAGTGATCAATGGTGCTAACATATTAACAAGCTAGGGTTTATACCTAGGTGGCACTAATTGGATCATATAGGTGTTAACCAAAAATAAAGACATGAAATGATAACCACATGTGAAATGATTGCAACTATTAAGGATGAACACATAAAATAATGGGGTCAAGGTCTTACTTAAATTAAAACCAGGGTTTCTAAATTATGGTACAACTCTTAAAATGATGATTGGTAATATAGGTGTGGTAACTAATTACTTTGCAACAAAATTAATAATGGTTTGACATTTTATTAATTTTCACAAGAATTAATAATTAGGGTAACTCCTAATTAGGTTTAATTAAAAACTAGGGTTTAACAAGTGTTATTAAGTTTTAAAATACTTAACTTGTTAACTAAAGATGTTTAAGTAAACAAGTTTTGAATTACCAAAATAATATTGGCTTTTAATATTTTCTTGATTTATTATTATTTAAGGAAAATAGAAAATAGTAATTTGCAAATTAGGGTTTATGAATTATCACTAATATTTAAGTGAATGCCATTATGGTAAAGAAAATTAATCTTAACATTTTACCTAGTTACTGAATAGTTAAAATTTATTTTTGAAACTTAACTATTTATTGAATTTAAATTGTATTTAAAACAAATGAGAAGACATAATTAATAAAGATAAAAGGGATTTCTATTTTCGTGCCCTCGGTTCCTTAGTTGTACTCAGTTTTCCCCAGCTCCTTAGTTTTTCCTCAGTTTTACCCAAACTTTTGTCTGAAACCATCACACGTGATGTAACGGCCAGTTGCCCGACGGTTGACCGTTATCTTCTGACTAGTGGGGCCACGTAGAGCCCGCAAAGACACGTCAGACCATCCATCTTTGTTTGACCGTAAGCATCGCTGTATCCCTGACCAAAACGCGAACGAGTGGGGCTTCGGTATATCGAATGACAAGTGGGGCCATGACGCTGATACAAGGGGCAATACACGGGTAGGATTAGATTTTTAAATGGAGCTCTACAGCGATGGCACGGAGGAGGTGGCATGCGGGGTGCCGAGATGAGATCGACGTCCACAATGAACTGCATGAGGCGAGACCAGACGCATTAGATAGATATGAACTAGACGCGTTTAACCATGCAAAGAAGAGAAGAAATGGTCGACGACATCGAAGACTACGTCAAAACTTTGACTGACCGTGTCGGACACGAACACGAGCAATGTAGAGAAAACTAGTGTCTCTCCTTTCTGGCGTGTATAGGTGGGTGCTAGGAGAGTGTGGTGGCGAAGGGAAAGACCTCGCGGCGGTCTGTGGCGTCCAGCATAGCGGGTCGGCGTGGCCGTGCCCACAGCGGCGTGCATGCATGTTCGGCATTGGCATCAGCATGTACGTTCGGCATTGGCCTCGGCGGTATCTCTGGTGTGTCAGTGATCGAATGAGGGGACGGGATTGAGGGTGCATCCCGACGTTGACCTAGCAGTGGCGGCGAGCATAGCCGTTCTGACCATGCCGATATCGGCATCGGCATCGTTTGGAGGCTGTGGTGCTCGAATCAAGTTGGGATTTGTTTCTCGTAGGCCAAAATGAATTTGAAACAAGTTTCATGTTGAAGGTTAGGTAACGAAAGTTTGTAACTATCCCAAAATTATACTAGCGCCATGGTGAGGTTCTTTTTGATAGAGCTATACGGTTGGGCAAACTTTTTTGACACTTTTTAGATAGGGTTCCTTGTTGTTACACGTATGGCATCATGTATGGAAAATTTGTGGTCATTTGGAGATGTTCGAAAAAATCACTTTGCTTAAGCGCATGCCGTTTCGTCTCGCTGAAACCAGCTTTTCTAACAAGGTGATTTTTTCTACCTTCTCTAAATAACCTCAAATTTCATACAGCTGATCTTCTATACATAGATAGATAGATTGTTTCGTTTTTACATTTTTCGAACTTTTTATTTCCCTTTATAATACCCAATTGATTTTCAGGTCAAAACCTCGAAAAACAGCATCATGTATGGCATCATTTCACCCTAAATTTCAAATTTTCTGAAACTTTCCCTTTTAGATATTCCTTGTTGTTATAGGTATGCCATCATGTATGCCAAACTTGGTTAGGTCTCACTGAAACCAGCTTTTGTAACAAATTAGGTGATGGTTTATCATTTTTTTTGCGTGAAAAGTAATGGCTACAACAAATTGTTGATGGTTTATCATTTTTTGCGTGAAAAGTAATGGCAACAACAAATCGGTGATGGTTTATCATTTTTTTGCGTGAAAAGTAATGGCTACAACAAATTGTTGATGGTTTATCATTTTTTGCGTGAAAAGTAATGGCAACAACAAATCGGTGATGGTTTATCATTTTTTTGCGTGAAAAGTAATGGCTACAACAAATTGTTGATGGTTTATCATTTTTTTGCGTGAAAAGTAATGGCAACAACAAATCGGTGATGGTTTATCATTTTTTTGCGTGAAAAGTAATGGCTACAACAAATTGTTGATGGTTTATCATTTTTTGCGTGAAAAGTAATGGCAACAACAAATCGGTGATGGTTTATCATTTTTTTTGCGTGAAAAGTAATGGCTACAACAAATTGTTGATGGTTTATCATTTTTTTGCGTGAAAAGTAACGCCTAAAATAGTTTATAATTTTTAGCGCGTGAAAAATAATACAGAAAACCGCCCTTCAGCATACTTAGAGGGTGGAAGCTAATTAACCGCCAACAGAGAGAGAGAGAGGGGTTATCCTGCCCGTTCCCTATATCATACGATCAACGGTCGGCGGGCACGATCCGCGTGACATGGGCTAGACCAATCAGGGCGATGATGCACGTCTGCGAGAATTTGTGAAGAGAGAGGGCAAAACTGAGTACTATCAAGAAACCAAGGGCACCTGAGTAGTAAACAGACTAAGGGATTCAAATTTGAGATTTGAAAAATGGAAAATGTGTGTTTTGTACAATGAAACCCATCTTGGCCTACCTCAAACTATTTGCAATACCAATATACATCAGTGTGAGAATTGTGGCCTCATTTAGACAAAGTATGATTTGGGGGAAGCTGTTTTGGGAAGGGCTTGTTGTGGAAAACCATGCACCTTCATAGCTACTAGGTGATTTGAGAAGTGGCAATTTGTGGTAAAACTTGATTTATCTATGATTTATCTATGATTTGAGAAGTGGCAATTTGTGGTAAAGACTCCATGAGTAAGTGCCACTCTTTTTAGGATTTTTTTGCACATTAAATGACTCATTTAACTAGTTAATCCCATTTGTTGACTCTCTGTTGACCAGCCACTTGAGGGTAAAACTGAGTATATTGCACTAGCCAGTATTAGCACTCGAGGGGAAAATTGAGCACACAAAAAATGCTAGTATAAGACTCGAGGGTATACCTGAGTATATCTAAATTTCCAGGGTTAGACTCGAGGACACGTGCAATTGTTGACGCGTAGACGCGGGTCGCGGTGGAGAAGTCGAGACGTGCAATCGTGGACGCGTGTCGCGTTGCAGAAGTCCAAGACGTGCAGACGTGCACCGGTGCACGCGTAGGACGCGGGTCGCATTAACCACCCCTCGCCTTTATAGACGCCTCCTCGCACTCTCTCTGTCACTCTCACTCGCTCACGCATCGCCAACTCTCTCACGTCCCATCATCTTCTCCAAAGCAAAAAACCCTCTCCCTCTCCCTCTTCCTCTTCCTCCGCCGTAGAGATGGACAAGGAGAATGCCAATCCCATCGTCGAGGTGGGCTCAAAGCGCGACGCCTCCATCTTCGGCGCCGTCCCCTCTACGGACGACGACGCCGCCGCCGCCGTCGCCGGTGCATCGGAGGCTGCTGCCGCCGGTGGCAGTCAGATCCCGGCGGGATGGGTCGACCCCTACGACCCCGTGCCGTACGTCCCGCCCCCGAACCCCTACGACACCTCCCTGGAGGACCCATGGAACGAGGTAACTACGGTTTGCTTCCTTTTTTGTTCCCCATTCCTTTTTGAACCCTATTTTTGCTGGTGTAGATGGATCTGTAGATGGATGAGTATTGGGCTAATATTTGCGCCGATTTTATTCCATTTTGTTTTGATCACTTCTTGATTTCGTTTAAGATTTGGGGTTCGGCTGTTCGGTTAATTTATGCAAGTAATATTGGATCTCAATCAGTTAATTTATGCAAGTAATCATGGGATCTCAATCAGTTATTTTATGCACTAATCAAAAGATATCAACCGTTTAATTTTGCAAATAATCTCGAATGTGTTCAAGTTTAGATCTAGTTCAGATCTAGAATCTGTTTCTTTGCCTATGATGAATGGTTGGGCACAAATTTTTACAGGGAGGGTTCAGCGAACCATTGCTGTGTACAAATCTGTTGTGCATGAGCTTTAGTTCGCTAACACCTTCCCTGTAGATATATAATCATGTCCACTCTAACTGAGGCTGACTCTGTTTTTCTTAACTTTGTTATCATGTACGTTAGTCATCGTTGCAACTCATTCACTAGTTTCTGTTTGATATGGATCAGATGTCTGGCAGCGACGTCGGCAGCGACGAAGAGGAGGAGGACGTCAAGACTCGCCAGGTGCTGCGGAGGCTGCAGGTCGGCCAGTACATCTCCTACTTCGCCAAGGAGGTGTACAGGTGCCCCTTCTGCACCAGGAGACTCGGCGCCACGGACTTCAACTGCCTCGTCACGCATGCTGAGAACATCAGCAACACCTTCCCCAACGTCGGCACGACGGTGAACGTCCACTCCTTCCGCGCCAAGCACAGGGCGCTCGGCATGCACCTCCGCAGCTTGCAGCGGGTGGAGATCTCCGCCGGCCGCATGCCTCCGCTCAAGCCCAAGGCTCCCAAGGGGAGCAAGAGCAACAAGTGGAGGCAGAGCCAGATGGGGTAGGCGGAGTCCTGGACGTGTGCTGCTGCTGCTGCTGCCTCCTAGTTTGTTGTTGGGATCCCTTTGTTGTTAGCTAGGGATCCCTTGTTGTTATGTTAGTATGATGGTGCTGTGAAGAACCTGTTACTATGTTGGCTGCTGTGTATGCAGCCTATTATCTATCCATATTATCTAGGGATTATCTATCCCTAGTCTACTATATTTTGTTGGCCGTACTTAGTTTTCTTGATTTACTATGACTGTGAATTTATCGTACATTATCCTGGAGATTTGCTTCTAGATTTAACTACATACATATGGACCAGAGGGAGTACTAGATTTGCTGCCATATTGGGCAAACAACGAGGGCCAAAAGGCACAAATAATTGAAGAAAGTCAGAAATGCAAGCTTCTCTAGATTTTATACTAATTTGGTGAAAAGGACAGAGAGAAAGAGGGGAAAAAGGTGCACTTAATAATGCCAATTTTGGGCCGAGAGAGACAGAACCCAGCTCCTGCTCACGTGCAACCAAACGCTTCTCGTCCTGTCCCACGCGGTCCCTTTCTACCAGCCCCACGCGACGCGGGCCCACACGACGCGGCCCCACACGACGCGGCCCCACACGTGACAGAACGGTCAACTAAACGGGAATCCTGCCGTCTGAGTTGCTTCTGCGGGTTTCAGACAAACGTTTGGGGGTAAAACTGAGGAAAAACTAAGGAGCTGGGGAAAACTGAGTACAACTAAGGAACTGAGGGCACGAAAATAGAAATCCCAAGATAAAAATAAGTGAATTTTTTATTTTGACACACATTTTTATTTTATATTTTATTTGAATAGATTTTATTTTTGTGAGCATTTTGATATATTATTTATATTTTTCTGAGCTAAAATGAATTTTATTTATTTCTGCAAAGTTTCATTATTTTTCTGGAATTTTAAACTAACACTAAAATTATAAATGTACCGTAACCCTACCCCTACACACACGACTCGTGGGCTATCGACCATGTCGAATGCCACATGGGCATTGACCAAGTCAAATAGGTCGGTGGACCCCACGCCATGTCAACTCTCGACGGCCAACGCCGGCGGCAGGCACGACGGAGACGCCGTTAAGGGCCTCCCGGGACGCGCGGCTGCGTTCGTTCCCCTTAACGTCCTGAGCAAGATGGTGGTGATGGTTTTCACAGCGGTCACCGGAGCATCGTCGGCGAGCGTGTGCTGCGGCGGCACAACTCCGGCGAACTCGGAAACAATGCTACCGTGGATCCTAGGATGCAATAGATAGCTCGGAAGAAGCGCAAGCTCACCAGGAGTACGTTGATATGCCCGATGGAGATCTTGGTGGTCGGAATCGACCACACGACCATGTTTTCCGACCAGCCACCGGAGAAGGGGATGATGAAATTCGCCTAGCTCAGACCTTCCCTGGATGCGTGGCTTTGCCAGAATGATCAACGGGACTTGGCGCAGGATACGTCTTAAACGTATCCATAATTTCTTATGTTCCATGCTAGTTTTATGACAATACCTACATGTTTTGCTTACACTTTATAATGATTTTATGCATTTTCCGGAACTAACCTATTAACAAGATGCCGAAGTGCCAGTTCCTGTTTTCTGCTGTTTTTGGTTCCGAAAGGCTGTTCGGCAATATTCTCGAATTGGACGAAACAAAAGCCCACGATCTTATAATTCACGGAAGGTTCCAGAAGTCCGAAGGGGAGACGAGGAAGGGCAGCAGGGGCCCACACCATAAGGCGGCGCGGGTGGCCCCCTGGCCGCGCCAGCCTATGGGGAGGGAGCCCTGGCCTCCGACTCCGCCTCTTCGCCTATATAACCCCTCGTGACCTAAAACCCGATACCAATTGACGAAACTCCAGAAGACTCCAGGGACGCCGCCGCCATCGCGAAACTCCGTTTCGGGGACAATGATGAGGACATCCCTACCTCACTACTACCTCCGTCATTACCAACTGAAGATGAACCTGCTGTGAAGCTCAAGTCCAATGAAGTCAGGATTGGACCAATGACACGAGCTCGTGCGAAGCTACTTAAACAACAGGTGAATTTGTTTCTAAACGATACTTTGATTGATGAGAACTTTATACTGCCTAAGTCCTATTACTTGTGTATCATCAGGTATCAAGAGGAGACGAGCATCGCACGAGGAGGAGAGGAGCAGCTGGACGTGAAGATGGACGTGAAGCTGGACATGGAGCTGGACATGAAGATATCTCATGGACGCGCGAGGGAGGAGCGGGAGGCATGCGCGAGAGGAGAAGAAGAAGTCCAGGCCGGTCCAGAACCCGGTCAGACCGGCCGCCACGCCGGCCGCCCGGTCCCTGGCCCGGTCGACCGGTCGCCAACCGGCCGCCAACCGGACGGAGCCCCTCGTACCGGACGGAAACCGGAAACCTCGCAGATTTCCGGTTGCCGACCGGTTGACCGGACCACAGACCGGACCGCCGGTCCACAGCCCGGTCGACCGGATTCCAGACCGGACCAGTCCGAGTCTGTCTCGACCAGATCTATTCTGGGTCGGTTATTTTCGTACTTTTTGGACCTGAGGTCGTCCCAGACGCCTATATAAGTCCCTGGGACGCCCCACAAGTTGCTTTAGACCACGTTTAAGATAAACCCTAGTTCTTAGTTGTTTGCTCTGCAAAACTATTGAATTCCCTACACCATATTGCTTGGATATTGTGTAGATCCTGTTTAAGTCTTGTGTGATCTGCTGTTCCATTGGGAATTAGACGGTTGCAACTTACCGCTTCGTGGTCGGCGGCTACGTGCGCAAGTGTGTGGAGTTGCGAATATCTTGCAGGGTTGAGAGCTGTTGCATTGGCGACAGGGACCAATCGAGAGATCTCGTTGCGTCATACAAGTTATCATCCACTACATCGTCGTGTTTCTCCGCTGCTATCACCCCGTGATCATCATCACCACCGTTGCTTACTGAGAAGATCGGGCCACCCCTTATCATCTTGGTATCAGATTTCCAGTTTTCCTCGGTAAGCCATCCACAATCCACCCCATAGTTGAGTTGTGAGTGTTTTCCTATCCAGAAAAAGCCAAAAAATTTAGGGTTAGGGTTTGCCATAGCCATAGCTTGCACTAATTTCGAGTTTTAGTTGCTTTTCGTAGTTGTTTTTGCGTACCTTTATCTTTCTTCTAGTAGAATTGTTAGGGTTTGTGTTTTCTCTATCATCTAGTTTATCTTCTAGTGTCAGTTTTGTTACTCCGAGTCCACATAGCGTACAGTGTGCTTGTTCCCAACCATAGACACAGCCTTTCGATATACGTGACTAGGAACTTCCCCAGAAGAGACTAGTTTTACCGCTCGACAGGCTGCTCATTAGGGTTTTGGTGCTTTGCATATCTTGTTGGCCGTGTTATCAAGGAGTTGAGTCATAAAATCAAAAAAAAAGAGAAAATTGAAAAGAAGCAAAAAGAGCTACATAGCTGCGTGTGTTACAAAAAGAAAATACAAAAAGAAAAGTGTGTGCTAGTTGAAATCAAGTGAAAGGCCTAAGTTTTCTTTACTGCATCCGTAGTTGAGCAATCTTGTGCCTGTCTCGTTGAGCTTTGCTAGCGTCTCTCTTGTGCATTGCAACCTTTCCTCCATATAGTTGCATTGCCCCATTATATCGCCTTGTGTGAGTATCTTTGGTTGTCTACGGTCAGCGCTAGAGCTTGTTATTGGTGCAAATAGGTAGCCTACCTACAGCCCCACATATACCCTGCTTTGTCGTGTGATTGTTCTTATACCCTTGATATTCGCTTCGCTACATCCGTGCACTAGTTGTTACTACAAGTGGTAAGCAACACTAATTTACTTTGGAACGGTAAGATTTCCTTTTCTTATCAGTTTTGAGTGAGTTGTGAGAGTACCACCATATATTTTTGATTTAGTGCACTAACCTACTAATCATGTCTGCTAGTGATAATAAGATTGTTAACCAGGAAAACAAGAATTCGGCAGATATCATCACATGGAGGGAGTATGAAGCTCTTCGTAATGAGATGCGACGTGAATTCCGCACTAAGGATGATGAGCTTAAGAGTACAGTTGACGAGATCAAACAAACGCTGGATGCTACTAATGTCACCGTCACTGGATTGTCTGATCAAATGACGGATATACAGCGCAATATTGCGGATATGCGTCTCGCTATTGAGAACTTGACTGTACAACAACAACAACAAGAAGATGATGAAGATCCTGAGCTTGAAGATGACGCACACAATGCTCGTGGTGCGCCTCGTGGTCATCGTCCTCGTGGCTGGGTTCCACTTGGCCGCAATGGTCGTGGACAAGATGAAGAAGATGGATTGGGTAAGCCTAAGTTTTCCATACCCAAGTTTGAAGGAGGAGCTGATGTTGAAGAATACCTCACTTGGGAGCTCAAGATTGAGAAATTATGGAGCCTACATCCACACTACTCTGAAGATAGGAAGATCAAGCTTGCGTCTTCTGAATTTGATGGTTATGCATTGCGTTGGTGGGATTCTTTGGTTCGTAACCTCGATGAAGATGGTGCACAACCTATCCGTACATGGCGTGCTATGAAAGAGGCAATGACTTCTCGTTTTGTGCCTACAAATTACATGCGGAATATATTTGATAAGCTAACACTATTGAGGCAAGGTGTGAAGACTGTTGATGAGTACTACATGGAGATGGAGATGCTTATGCAGCGTGGTCGTGTCCGTGAGTCTCTAGAGATGACAATGCAGCGTTTTCTCAATGGATTGAAGTATGATGTTAAAGGCATTGTTCGTCATTACACCTACACCAATATGAATCAATTGTTACATCATGCAAGAGAAGCTGAATCACAGTTGGCTGAAGAAGCAAAGGTTAAAGGACGTGCTACGGGAGCTGGGCGTTTTACACCCCGCGCGCCCTCTACAGCGCCGGCGCCTTCGACGCGCTCCGTTCCTTACTCTACTCCGCCTAGCAAACCGGTCTCCAATGTATCTAATGCAAAGAAGTCCGAATCTGCTGCAAGTACGAGTGGTTCTGGTGTGTCTACAACGCGCAACCGCGATATGCTTTGCCATACATGTGGTGGCAAGGGTCACTTCAAGAGAGATTGTCCTAACCGCAAAGTCATGTTTATCAATGAGGACAATGAGTATGAGACTGGAGATGATGTTGATCCAAATGCTCCAGACGATGATGACTATGACACTGATGGTGAAGATGCATATCCTTCTGATGCTCGCACCATTGTTGTGTCGCAGCGTGCTCTTAATGTGTTGCCTAGTGCATCTACTCAGCGCTGCAATTTGTTCCAAACCAAAGCTTTAGTTGGTCCTGACAAGGCTTGCAAGGTCATTATTGATGGCGGGAGTTGCCGCAATTTAGCAAGCAAGGAGTTATGTACCAAGCTGAAGTTGAAGTATCTACCGCACCCGCATCCATATTATATTCAGTGGTTGAGCGACAATGGTGAGATGAAGGTAAACCACATGGTGCGTGTTGAGTTTGCTATTGGACCGTATAAGGATTGCATTGACTTTGATGTGGTTCCTATGACGGTTTGTCACCTCTTATTGGGTCGGCCTTGGCTCTATGACCGTTCTGTGCAACACAATGGCCGTGCCAATACATATCACTTGGAGTACAAGGGCAAGAAAATTAACTTACAGCCTATGTCACCACAACAAATTGTCAATGAGTCTCGTCAGAAGATCGAAGTGAATTTGGAGGATGCACCTCTAGATAGGCGAGAGAATTGTAATGTCGTGAGTGATATAACGAAAAGTGAGAGAGTGAATTCCTTAGTCTCATTAGCCACCAAAGAAGACATGAGAGAATTTAGTGAGGATCCTACGGCCATGCCTCTTGTGCTTTTGTACAGGGGTACGGTTTTGGTTTCTAACGACATGACCCCTCTTCCTCTTGGTGTTTCTAATGTTTTGCAGGAATTTGGCGACGTGTTTCCGGAGGAGGTACCCGCAGGACTACCACCATTGCGAGGTATTGAGCATCAAATTGACTTGATTCCCGGAGCATCGCTGCCCAATAGGGCGCCATATCGCACTAATCCCGAAGAGACGAAGGAGATACAGAAGCAAGTACAAGCGCTACTCGACAAAGGTTATATTCGCATAAGCCTTAGTCCTTGTGCTGTTCCTGTTATTCTAGTTCCTAAGAAAGATGGTACTTGGCGTATGTGCGTAGATTGTAGAGCTATAAACAACATTACTATTCGATATCGTCATCCTATTCCCCGTTTAGAGGATATGCTAGATGAATTGAGTGGTGCTGCTGTGTTCTCTAAAATTGATTTGCGTAGTGGTTATCATCAAATTAGGATGAAAGAAGGGGATGAGTGGAAAACAGCCTTTAAAACAAAATTTGGTTTATATGAGTGGTTAGTAATGCCTTTTGGGTTAACTAATGCACCTAGCACTTTCATGAGACTGATGAACCATGTTTTGCGTGAATTTATTGGCAAATTTGTGGTTGTGTATTTTGATGACATATTAATCTACAGCCGCAATGAATCTGATCATACTATACATATTCGACATGTTTTGCAAGTGTTGCGTGATAATCAACTCTATGGTAATCTTGAGAAGTGCACATTTTGCAAAGATAAGGTCATATTTCTGGGTTATGTTGTCTCTAAGCATGGAGTAGAAGTAGATGTGTCTAAAATTGAAGCTATTCAAAATTGGCCTACTCCCATGAATGTGAGTCAAGTAAGAAGTTTTCATGGTCTAGCTGGGTTTTATAGAAGATTTGTGCCCAACTTTAGTACTATTGCTGCACCTTTGAATGATTTAACTAAAAAGGGTGTTGTCTTTGAGTGGGGCGCAGCCCAAGATCATGCTTTTGATGAACTTAAGAGATTGTTAACTTCTGCACCGTTGCTTGCACTTCCTGATTTCAATAAGCAATTTGAGATTGAATGTGATGCTAGTGGTATTGGAATTGGTGGTGTGTTGATGCAAGAGGGTCGCCCAATTGCATATTTTTCTGAGAAACTTTCTGGTGCTAAGTTGAACTATCCTATATATGATAAAGAATTGTATGCTTTAATTAGAGTTCTTGAGGTTTGGCAACATTACTTGTGGCCAAAAGAATTTATCATACATTCTGATCATGAAGCTTTAAAATACCTGAAAGCCCAATCTACTTTGCATAAGCGTCTAGCTAAGTGGGTTGAGTTCATTGAGTCTTTTCCATACATTATTAAGCATAAGAAGGGAAAAGATAATATTGTTGCTGATGCTCTATCTAGGAAGAATATGCTATTAACTCAACTTGATGTTAAAATTCCTGGTTTAGAGATACTATGTGATTTGTATGCTACTGATCATGATTTTGCTGAACCATATCGCTTATGTGCTCTTGGTAAAGCATGGGAAAAATATCACATACATGATGGGTTCTTGTTTAGGGCTAACAAACTATGTGTTCCAGAATCGTCTGTGCGTTTGCTCTTATTGCAGGAATCACATGCTGGAGGTTTGATGGGTCACTTTGGGCGTGAGAAGACGCTACTCATGCTAGCTGACCATTTTTATTGGCCAAAGATGAGGCGGGACGTGGATAGATATGTGAGGAGATGCATTACTTGCAACAAGTCCAAGTCCAAGCTGAAGCCTCACGGTTTGTATACTCCTTTACCGGCACCTACTACACCATGGGAGGATATTAGTATGGATTTTGTGTTGGGTTTGCCGCGTACTAAGAGAGGCCATGATTCTATATTTGTGGTAGTGGATAGATTCTCTAAGATGTCCCACTTTATTGCCTGCCACAAGAGCGACGATGCGTCGCATATTGCTAACCTGTTTTTCAGGGAGATTGTACGTCTACATGGAGTCCCGAAGACTATTGTTTCTGATCGTGACGTGAAGTTTATGAGCTACTTCTGGAAGACGCTTTGGAGAAAGCTGGGGACGAAGCTGCTGTTCAGCACTACTTGTCATCCCCAAACTGATGGTCAAACTGAAGTGGTGAATAGAACATTGTCACAACTGTTGAGATCCATGATCAAGAAGAACCTGAAGGAGTGGGAAGAGTGTTTGCCGCATGTGGAGTTTGCTTACAACAGGGCGGTACATTCTACCACGGAGCTATGTCCTTTTGAGGTGGTGTATGGTTTCAAACCCATTACTCCACTTGACTTGTTGCCTTTGCCCATACATGAGAGAGTTAATATGGAGGCATCAAAGAGGGCAGATTATGTGAAGAAGATTCATGAGAAGACTAAAGAGTTGATTGAGAAGAAAGGCAAGAGCAATGCTGCAAGGATGAATAAGAAGCGCAAAGAGATGTTGTTCAAGCCTGGTGATTTGGTCTGGGTACATTTTCGCAAGGATAGGTTCCCGAAGCTGAGAAAGTCTAAGTTGAAGCCTCGTGGTGATGGTCCTTACAAAGTGCTTGCCAAGATCAATGATAATGCATACTCGATAGATCTTCCAGAGGATGAGTTTGGTGTCAGTAATTCTTTCAATGTTGCTGATTTGACACCATATGACGGAGAAGACCTTGGAGCGTCGGGGTCGACGCCTTTTGAAGGGGGGAGATGATGAGGACATCCCTACCTCACTACTACCTCCGTCATTACCAACTGAAGATGAACCTGCTGTGAAGCTCAAGTCCAATGAAGTCAGGATTGGACCAATGACACGAGCTCGTGCGAAGCTACTTAAACAACAGGTGAATTTGTTTCTAAACGATACTTTGATTGATGAGAACTTTATACTGCCTAAGTCCTATTACTTGTGTATCATCAGGTATCAAGAGGAGACGAGCATCGCACGAGGAGTAGAGGAGCAGAGGTTTGTAGAACAGCAGCAAGTTTCCCTTAAGTGGATCACCCAAGGTTTATCGAACTCAGGGAGGAAGAGGTCAAAGATATCCCTCTCATGCAACCCTGCAACCACAAAGCAAGAAGTCTCTTGTGTCCCCAACACACCTAATAGGTGCACTAGTTCGGCGAAGAGATAGTGAAATACAGGTGGTATGAATATATATGAGCAGTAGTACGGCGCCAGAAAAGTGCTTGGCGCGTAGTTGATGAGGGAGGAAAAGTGCTTAGTTGCCGGGCAGTTGATGGTAGTAATATTGCGGGAAGTAAACATGTAGTAGTAACGCAGCAGTAGTAACGCAGTAAAACAGTAACAAGCAGCGATAGCAGTATTTAGGAGCAAGGCCTAGGGATTAGACTTTCACTAGTGGACACTCTCAACATTGATCACATAACAGAATAGATAGATGCATACTCTACACTCTCTTGTTGGATGATGAACACATTGCGTAGGATTACACGAACCCTCAATGCCGGAGTTAACAAGCTCCACAATAATGCTCATATTTTAGTAACCTTTAGTGTAAGATAGATCAAAAGACTAAACCAAGTACTAGCATAGCATGCACACTGTCACCTTCATGCATATGTAGGAGGAATAGATCACATCAATATTATCATAGCAATAGTTAACTTCATAATCTACAAGAGATCACAATCATAGCCTACGCCAAGTACTCACACGGTGCACACACTGTCACCATTACACACGTGGAGGAGGAATAGAGTACTTTAATAACATCACTAGAGTAGCACATAGATGAATAGTGATACAAAACTCATATGAATCTCAATCATGTAAGGCAGCTCATGAGATCATTGTATTGAAGTACATAGGAGAGAGATTAACCACATAGCTACCGGTACAGCCCCGAGCCTCGATGGAGAACTACTCCCTCCTCATGGGAGCAGCAGCGTTGATGAAGATGGCGGTGGAGATGGCAGCGGTGTCGATGGAGAAGCCTTCCGGGCACTTCCCCGTCCCAGGTGCCGGAACAGAGACTCCTGTCCCCCAGATCTTGGCTTCGCGATAGCGGCGGCTCTGGAAGGTTTCGCGTACCGTGGCTTCCTCCGTCGGGGTTTTTAGGTCAGGACCTTTAAATAGGCGAAGAGGCGGCGCAGGAGGGTCGAAGGGGCGACCACACCATAGGGTGGCGCGGGCCCAGCCCCCGCGCCCACCATGTCATCTGGGGCACACAGGCCCCTCTGGCGGCTCTCGGGTGTTCTGGATGCTTCCGGGCAAAATAGGAACCTGGGCGTTGATTTCGTCCAATTCCGAGAATATTTCGTTACTAGGATTTCTGAAACCAAAAACAGCAAACAGGAACTGGCACTTCGGCATCTTGTTAATAGGTTAGTTCCGGAAAATGCGTAAATACGACATAAAATGTGCATAAAACATGTAGGTATCATCAATAAAGTAGCATGGAACATAAGAAATTATCGATACGTTGGAGACGTATCAGCATCCCCAAGCTTAGTTCTGCTCGTCCCGAGCAGGTAAAACGATAACAAAGATAATTTCTGAAGTGACATGCCATCATAATCTTGATCATACTATTTGTAAACATATGTAATGAATGCAGCGATCAAAACAATGGTAATGACATGAGTAAACAACTGAATCATAAAGCAAAGACTTTTCATGAATAGTACTTTCAAGACAAGCATCAATAAGTCTTGCATAAGAGTTAACTCATAAAGCAATAATTCAAAGTAGAGGCATTGAAGCAACACAAAGGAAGATGAAGTTTCAGCGGTTGCTTTCAACTTATAACATGTATATCTCATGGATATTGTCAACATAGAGTAATATAACAAATGCAATATGCAAGTATGTAGGAATCAATGCACAGTTCACACAAGTGTTTGCTTCTTGAGGTGGAGAGAAATAGGTAAACTGACTCAACATAAAATTAAAAGAAAGGTCCTTCAAAGAGGAAAGCATCGATTGCTATATTTGTGCTAGAGCTTTTATTTTGAAAACATGAAACAATTTTGTCAACGGTAGTAATAAAGCATATGAGTTATGTAAATTATATCTTACAAGTTGCAAGCCTCATGCATAGTATACTAATAGTGCCCGCACCTCGTCCTACTTAGCTTGGACTACCGGATCTTTGCATGCCATGTTTCAACCAAGTGTCACAAAGGGGTACCTCCATGCCGCCTGTACAAGGGTCTAAGGAGAAAGTTCGCATTGGATTTCTCGCTTTTGATCATTCTTCAACTTAGACACCCATACCGGGACAACATGGACAACAGATAATGGACTCCTCTTTAATGCATAAGCATGTAGCAACAATTATTATTCTCATATGAGATTGAGGATATATGTCCAAAACTGAAACTTCAACCATGATTCATGGCTTTAGTTAGCGGCCCAATGTTCTTCTCTAACAATATGCATGCTCCAATCATAAGGTGGTAGATCTCTCTTACTTCAGACAAGACGAACATGCATAGCAACTCACATGATATTCAACAAAGGGTAGTTGATGGCGTCCCCAGAAACATGGTTATCGCACAACAAGCAACTTAATAAGAGATAAAGTGCATAAGTACATATTCAATACCACAATAGTTTTTAAGCTATTTGTCCCATGAGCTATATATTGTAAAGGCGAATGATGGAATTTTAAAGGTAGCACTCAAGCAATTTACTTTGGAATGGCGGAAAATACCATGTAGTAGGTAGGTATGGTGGACACAAATGGCATAGTGGTTGGCTCAAGGATTTGGATGCATGAGAAGTATTCCCTCTCGATACAAGGTTTAGGCTAGCAAGGTTATTTGAAGCAAACACAAGTATAAACGGTACAGCAAGACTCACATAAAAGACATATTGTAAACATTATAAGACTCTACACCGTCTTCCTTGTTGTTCAAAACTCAATACTAGAAATTATCTAGACCTTAGAGAGACCAATTATGCAAACCAAATTTTAGCAAGCTCTATGTATTTCTTCATTAATGGGTGCAAAGTATATGATGCAAGAGCTTAAACATGAGCACAACAATTGCCAAGTATCACATTATCCAAGATATTTTACCAATTACTACATGTAGCATTTTCCAATTCCAACCATATAACAATTTAACGAAGAGGAAACTTCGCCATGAATATTATGAGCTAAGAACACATGTGTTCATACGAACCAGCGGAGCGTGTCTCTCTCCCACACAAGGATGAACTTATTCAGAGAATGAAAATAACAAAACAAAAATAAAAGCACACAGACGCTCCAAGTAAAATACATAAGATGTGACCGAATAAAAATATAGTTTCACTAGAAGAAACCTGATAAGTTGTCGATGAAGGGGATGCCTTGGGCATCCCCAAGCTTAGATGCTTGAGTCTTCTTAAAATATGCAGGGATGAACCACCGGGGCATCCCCAAGCTTAGACCTTTCACTCTTCTCGATCACATTATATCACCCTCTTCTATTGACCCTTGAAAACTTCTTCACACCAAACTTCAAGCAAACTCATTAGAGGGTTAGTGCATAATCAAAATTCACATGTTCAGAGGTGACACAAACATTATTTTCACTTCTGGACATTGCATAATGCTACTGGATATTAATGGATCAAAGAAATAAATCCAACATAGCAAAAGAGGCAATGCGAAATAAAAGGCAGAATCTGTCAAAAACAGAACAGTCCGTAAAGACGAATTTAAAGCTGGCACCAGACTTGCTCAAATGGAAAAACTCAAAACTAATGAAAGTTGCGTACATATCTGAGGATCACTCACGTAAATTGGCAGATTTTTTCGAATTTTCTACAGAGAACTGTGCCCAGATTCGTGACAGACAGCAATGCTGTTTCTGCGCAGCGATCCCAAATATAACATCAACTTTGACATAGAAACTTTACTTGGCACAAAAACATGATAAGGAGAGGTTGCTACAGTAGTAAACAACTTCCAAGACTCAAATATAAAACAAAGTACTGTAGTAAAAAAACACATGGGTTATCTTCCAAGAAGTTCTTTCTTTATAGCCATTAAGATGGGCTCAGCAGTTTTAATGATGCACTCGCAAGAAATAGTAGTTGAAGCAAAAGAGAGCATCAAGAGGCAAATTCAAAACACATTTAAGTCTAACATGCTTCCTATGCATAGGAATCTTGTAAATAAACAAGTTCATGAAGAGCAAAGTAACAAGCATAGAAAGATAAAACAAGTGTAGCTTCAAAAATTTCAGCACATAGAGAGGTGTTTTAGTAACATGAAATTTTTTACAACCATATTTTCCTCTCTCATAATAACTTTCAGTAGCATCATGAGCAAACTCAACAATATAACTATCACTTAAAGCATTCTTATCATGAGTCTCATGCATAAAATAATTACTACTCCCAACATAGGCATAGTCATTCTTATTAATTGTAGTGGGAGCAAATTCAACAAAGTAGCTATCAAATATAGGAGGTATATTGTAATCATAATCAAATTTATCCTCCATAACAGGTGGTAACAAAAGACTACTATCATTATAATCATCATAAATAGGAGGCAAAGTATCATCAAAGTAAATTTTCTCCTCAATGCTTGGGGGACTAAAAATATCATGCTCATCAAAACCAGCTTCCCCAAGCTTAGAATTTTCCATAGCATTAGCAACAATGGTGTTCAAAGCATTCATAGTAATAACATTCCCATTAGCATGCATATAAAGTTCCATGGGTTTCTTAATTCTTTCTTCAAACACATCATGTCCTAATTCAAGATAAAGTTCATAAAGATCTCTCATATTTTTGTTGTTTTCCATTATGCCTAACTAGTGTAAACAAGAAACCAAATGTCGCAATTGCAGAGTCTAAAGGAAATAGCTTCGAGCACACACACAATGGCGCTAGAAAAGTACTGTTACCTGGAACCGAAGTATGAGTGCCTTTTACCTTTCCTCCCCGGCAACGGCGCCAGAAAAGTGCTTGATGTCTACGGGTGCTTCTATTCTTGTAGACAGTGTTGGGCCTCCAAGAGCAGAGGTTTGTAGAACAGCAGCAAGTTTCCCTTAAGTGGATCACCCAAGGTTTATCGAACTCAGGGAGGAAGAGGTCAAAGATATCCCTCTCATGCAACCCTGCAACCACAAAGCAAGAAGTCTCTTGTGTCCCCAACACACCTAATAGGTGCACTAGTTCGGCGAAGAGATAGTGAAATACAGGTGGTATGAATATATATGAGCAGTAGTACGGCGCCAGAAAAGTGCTTGGCGCGTAGTTGATGAGGGAGGAAAAGTGCTTAGTTGCCGGGCAGTTGATGGTAGTAATATTGCGGGAAGTAAACATGTAGTAGTAACGCAGCAGTAGTAACGCAGTAAAACAGTAAACAAGCAGCGATAGCAGTATTTAGGAGCAAGGCCTAGGGATTAGACTTTCACTAGTGGACACTCTCAACATTGATCACATAACAGAATAGATAGATGCATACTCTACACTCTCTTGTTGGATGATGAACACATTGCGTAGGATTACACGAACCCTCAATGCCGGAGTTAACAAGCTCCACAATAATGCTCATATTTTAGTAACCTTTAGTGTAAGATAGATCAAAAGACTAAACCAAGTACTAGCATAGCATGCACACTGTCACCTTCATGCATATGTAGGAGGAATAGATCACATCAATATTATCATAGCAATAGTTAACTTCATAATCTACAAGAGATCACAATCATAGCCTACGCCAACTCACACGGTGCACACACTGTCACCATTACACACGTGGAGGAGGAATAGAGTACTTTAATAACATCACTAGAGTAGCACATAGATGAATAGTGATACAAAACTCATATGAATCTCAATCATGTAAGGCAGCTCATGAGATCATTGTATTGAAGTACATAGGAGAGAGATTAACCACATAGCTACCGGTACAGCCCCGAGCCTCGATGGAGAACTACTCCCTCCTCATGGGAGCAGCAGCGTTGATGAAGATGGCGGTGGAGATGGCAGCGGTGTCGATGGAGAAGCCTTCCGGGGCACTTCCCCGTCCGGCAGCCGGAACAGAGACTCCTGTCCCAGATCTTGGCTTCGCGATGGCGGCGGCTCTGGAAGGTTTCGCGTACCGTGGCTTCCTCCGTCGGGGTTTTTAGGTCAGGACCTTTAAATAGGCGAAGAGGCGGCGCAGGAGGGTCGAAGGGGCGACCACACCATAGGGTGGCGCGGGCCCAGCCCTGGCCGCGCCACCATGTCATCTGGGGCACACACCCCCCTCTGGCGGCTCGGGTGTTCGGATGCTTCCGGGCAAAATAGGAACCTGGGCGTTGATTTCGTCCAATTCCGAGAATATTTCGTTACTAGGATTTCTGAAACCAAAAACAGCAGAAAACAGGAACTGGCACTTCGGCATCTTGTTAACAGGTTAGTTCCAGAAAATGCGTAAATACGACATAAAATGTGCATAAAACATGTAGGTATCATCAATAAAGTAGCATGGAACATAAGAAATTATCGATACGTTGGAGACGTATCAGTAAGAGGAGACGAGCATCGCACGAGGAGGAGAGGAGCAGCTGGACGTGAAGATGGACGTGAAGCTGGACATGGAGCTGGACATGAAGATATCTCATGGACGCGCGAGGGAGGAGCGGGAGGCATGCGCGAGAGGAGAAGAAGAAGTCCAGGCCGGTCCAGAACCCGGTCAGACCGGCCGCCCGCCGGCCGCCGGTCCCTGGCCCGGTCGACCGGTCGCCAACCGCCGCCAACCGGACGGAGCCCCTCGTACCGGACGGAAACCGGAAACCTCGCAGATTTCCGGTTGCCGATCGGTTGACCGGACCACAGACCGGACCGCCGGTCCACAGCCCGGTCGACCGGATTCCAGACCGGACCAGTCCGAGTCTGTCTCGACCAGATCTATTCTGGGTCGGTTATTTTCGTACTTTTTGGACCTGAGGTCGTCCCAGACGCCTATATAAGTCCCTGGGACGCCCCACAAGTTGCTTTAGACCACGTTTAAGATAAACCCTAGTTCTTAGTTGTTTGCTCTGCAAAACTATTGAATTCCCTACACCATATTGCTTGGATATTGTGTAGATCCTGTTTAAGTCTTGTGTGATCTGCTGTTCCATTGGGAATTAGACGGTTGCAACTTACCGCTTCGTGGTCGGCGGCTACGTGCGCAAGTGTGTGGAGTTGCGAATATCTTGCAGGGTTGAGAGCTGTTGCATTGGCGACAGGGACCAATCGAGAGATCTCGTTGCGTCATACAAGTTATCATCCACTACATCGTCGTGTTTCTCCGCTGCTATCACCCCGTGATCATCATCACCACCGTTGCTTACTGAGAAGATCGGGCCACCCCTTATCAAGAAGTCTCTGTTCCGGCACGCCGCCGGGACGGGGAATTGCCAGTCATCTCCATCGACATCACCGCCATCTTCATCGCCGTTGTTGTCTCCCATGATGAGGAGGGAGTAGTTCTCCCCCGAGGCTGAGGGCTCTACCGGTAGCTATGTGGTTCATCTCTCTCTCCCATGGTGTGATCTATATGAATATGTAGATGTTACTCTTGTCTATTATGCACTCTAGAGGTTACTTTAATATGAACTCCGGATTCACTCCATGATGTAATGGTGACAGTGTGTGCATCGTGTGTGTTTCCTTTATGAAGTTGTGGAGCTTGTTTACTCCGGCTTGAGGGAGCTCTTGTAGCCCTACACAATGAATGGTGTTTGTTATCCAACAAGAGAGATTTTGGCCAAATCAGGAGATGGGCCGTAATTGAGATGGGCTTGAAGGATATACGCGTGGAGGATCTCGGCCTTGCACGAGAGTTTGGGCTAGATTGCCCGTGTATCTGTAATTATATTAGATCGCTTCTTAGTTTAGAAGTAAAGGTTAGAGTTTAACCCGTGCACGGTTAGGTGCACGCCTGAATTAGAAAGTCCCTTGGACTATAAATATGTATCTAGGGTTATTGAAATGGAGGACAATCACGTTCACAACAAACACAAACCAGGCGCATCGCCACCCCTTGTTTCGAGGGTTTCTTCCGGGTAAGCATCATGCTGCCTAGATCGCATCTTGCGATCTAGGCAGTATACGTTTATTCGATTACCTTGTGTTACTCGTGCTGAAGCGTTGTTGATGGCGAGTAGCACTATTTACCTTAGATGTTTCGGGGCTTGCATTGATGCTTTTCTTATGCTTATTTGCTTAGCAATGCCGTCCCTCGATATCTAGCTGCCCTTACACCTACCTGGGTGTAAGGGCAGCATCTTGCTTGTTCGTTATTTAGTAGATCCGATCTGTTATAGTTGCTCCTTGTTCTTCAAGGATTAGTTTAATATCTGCATGATTAGGCCTTATGCTGGGGTTGGATGATCCGGTAGTGCGTTAGGTGTTGTTTACCGTTCCTATAAGGGATGTTCCGGGAATTGACTTAAACGTTGGTTTTTAGGCCTCTTATAGGGGTAGTTTCCATCATCTTTCGTATCTGCTAGGCCCAATGATACGTCTCCAACGTATCGATAATTTCTTATGTTCCATGCTACTTTATTGATGATACCTACATGTTTTATGCACATTATATGTCGTATTTACGCATTTTCGGAACTAACCTATTAACAAGATGCCGAACTGTTTTCTGCTGTTTTTGGTTTCAGAAATCCTAGTAACGAAATATTCTCGGAATTGGACGAAATCAACGCCCAGGTTCCTATTTTGCCCGGAAGCATCCAGAACACCCGAGACCGAGAGGGGCCCTGTGGGCCCAGATGATAGGGTGGCGCGGCCAGGGCCTGGGCCGCGCCCCATGGTGTCGCCCCTTCGCCCCTCCGACGCTGCCCTTTCGCCTATATAAAGCCCCTGCATCGAAAACCCTTACGGAGAAAGCCACGGTACGCGAAACCTTCCGAGCCGCCGCCATCGTGAAGCCAAGATCTGGGGGACAGGAGTCTCTGTTCCGCACGCCGCGGACGGGGAAGTGCCCCGGAAGGCTTCTCCATCGACACCGCTGCCATCTCCACCGCCATCTTCATCAACGCTGCTGCTCCCATGAGGAGGGAGTAGTTCTCCATCGAGGCTCGGGGCTGTACCGGTAGCTATGTGGTTAATCTCTCTCCTATGTACTTCAATACAATGATCTCATGAGCTGCCTTACATGATTGAGATTCATATGAGTTTTGTATCACTATTCATCTATGTGCTACTCTAGTGATGTTATTAAAGTACTCTATTCCTCCTCCACGTGTGTAAAGGTGACAGTGTGTGCACCGTGTGAGTACTTGGCGTAGGCTATGATTGTGATCTCTTGTAGATTATGAAGTTAACTATTGCTATGATGGTATTGATGTGTATTATTCCTCCTACATAAGCATGAAGGTGACAGTGTGCATGCTATGTTAGTACTTGGTTTAGTCGTATTGATCTTTCTTACACTCTAAGGTTACTTAAATATGAACATCTAATTGTGGAGCTTGTTAACTCCGGCATTGAGGGTTCGTGTAATCCTACGCAATGTGTTCATCATCCAATAAGAGAGTGTAGAGTATGCATTTATCTATTCTGTTATGTGATCAATGTTGAGAGTGTCCACTAGTGAAAGTCTAATCCCTAGGCCTTGTTCCTAAATACTGCTATCGCTGCTTGTTTACTGTGCGTTACTACTGCTTGTTTACTTCCTGCAATATTACTACCATCAACTGCACGCCAGCGAGCTATTTTCTGGCGCCGTACTACTGCTCATATTCATTCATACCACCTGTATTTCACTATCTCTTCGCCGAACTAGTGCACCTATTAGGTGTGTTGGGGACACAAGAGACTTCTTGCTTTGTGGTTGCAGGGTTGCATGAGAGGGATATCTTTGACCTCTTCCTCCCTGAGTTCGATAAACCTTGGGTAATCCACTTAAGGGAAACTTGCTGCTGTTCTACAAACCCTCTTGGAGGGGAGTTGTCATCCTCTTTCGTATCTGCTAGGCCCAACTACGCGTAGGATGTTCCGATTATGCGGTGAAAACCCTAAACTGTCGTAGATTGGTTTAGCTTTGTTTTGATCAAGCAGGATCCCCATGTCATTGTAAATCCAACGTGAACCATGGGGTGATCGGCTCTTTGAGCCGATCCGCAGGGCAACCTGAGAGCCGATAGGGCTCGTATTTAATGTTTACGTGTCTACCATGCAGGAGCCTAATCGAAGCAATCCAACACCTTCCTGATCAGGTCTAGGTCAGGTGGCACGCCCTTGCAACCGCCAGGACGTGTGCTGGAAACTTGCGGGACGACGCGAGACGCCAGGGCCCACTAAGCGGTCGTGGGAGTTTCCCGGCTCTTCGTGTTGCTAAACCACTGCTCGCCGGTGAGTTTTGGCAGGCAACACCAACAAGAGAGTGTGGAAGTAGCACTCGTGAGGAGAAGTTATTTATTTATTATGTGATCAATGTTGAGAGTGTCCACTAGTGAAAGCAGGATCCCTAGGCCTTGTTTCCAATACTGCAAACACCGCTTACTTACTGTTCTACTGCATGTTTACTTGCTGCAATATTTACTTCATATCGCAATTACCATCTATCACCATCTATACCACCTGCGTTTTAATATCTCTTCGCCGAACTAGTGCACCTATACATCTGACAAGTGTATTAGGTGTGTTGGGGACACAAGAGACTTCTTGTATCTTAATTGCAGGGTTGCTTGAGAGGAATATCTTTGACCTCTACCTCCCTGAGTTCGATAAACCTTGGGTGATTCACTTAAGAGAAACTTGCTGCTGTTCTACAAACCTCTGCTCTTGGAGGCCCAACACTGTCTACAAGAATAGAAGCACACGTAGACATCAAGCTATTTTCTGGCGCCGTTGCCGGGGAGGTAAGGTAAAAGGTATTCACATCCTCCGACTACTAAGCTATTTCCTAGCACTGTTGCCGGTGTGTGAGTGCTCGAAGCTATTTCCTTTAGATCCTGCAATTATATCTTTTTGTTTCTTGTTTTTATTTCACTAGTTAGGCTTAATGGAAAACAACAAAAAAATTAGAGAACTTTATGAACTTTATATTGAATTAGGACATGATGTGTTTGAAGAGAGAATTAAAAACCCATGGAACTTTGTTTGCAAAATAGTTGTAGCAATGTTATTAGCATGAACTCTTTGAACACTATTATTGCTAATGCTATGGAAGAATTTAAGCTTGGGGAAGCTGGTTTTGAGGAGCATGATATTTTTAGTCCCCCAAGCATGGAGGAGAAAATTTACTTTGATGATACTTTGCCTCCCATTTATGATGATTACAATGATGAATATGATATTTTCAGTCCACCTACTATTGAGGAGAAAATTAATTATGATTACAATATGCCTCCTATATATGATGATTATGGTGATGAGAATAATAATGATAGCTATTTTATTGAATTTGCTCCCACTACAATTAATAGTAATGATTATGCTTATGTGGAGAGTAATAATTTTATGCATGTGGCTCATGATAAGAATGTTTCATGTGATAGTTATATTGTTGAGTTTGTTCATGATGCTACTGAAAGTTATTATGAGAGAGGGAAACATGGTTATATGCATCTTAATAATATTAAGTTTCCCCTCTTTATGTTGAGAATCTTGAAGTTGCACTTGTGTTGCCTTTCTATGCTTGTTGCATTATGCTTACATGACTTGTTTATTTACAAGATTCCTTTTCATAGGAAGTGGGTTAGGCTTAAATGTGTTTTGAATTTGCTTCTTGATGCTCTCTTTTGCTTCAACTCTTATTTCTTGCGAGAGCATCATTAAAACTACCGAGCCCATCTTAATGGCTATAAAGAAAGCACTTCTTGGGAGATAACCCATGTTTTTATTTTGCTACTGTTTTGTTGTGTCTTGGAAGTTGTTACTACTGTAGCAACCTCTCCTTATCTTTATTTTATTGCATTGTTGTGCCAAGTGAAGTCTCTAATAGAAGGTTGATGCTAGATTTGGATTGCTGCGCAGAAACAGATTTGCTGTCTGTCACGAATTTGCGTAGATCTCTCTGTAGAAGAATCAAAAAATCTGCCAATTTACATGCGTGATCCTCAGATATGTACGCAACTTTCATTAGTTTTGAGCTTTTTCATCTGAGCCTGTTAAGTGCCTCTAAAAAATTCGTATTTACGGACTGTTCTGTTTTGACAGATTCTGCCTTTTATTTCGCATTGCCTCTTTTGCTATGTTGAGTGGATTTCTTTGTTCCATTAAGTTTCAGTAGCTTTGTGCAATGTCCAGAAGTGTTAAGAATGATTATGTCACCTCTGAATATGTGAATTTTTGATTATGCACTAACCCTCTAATGAGTTTGTTTTGAGTTTGGTGTGGAGGAAGTTTTCAAGGATCAAGAGAGGAGGATGATACAATATGATCAAGAAGAGTGAAAAGTCTAAGCTTGGGGATGCCCCCATTGACGTGGGCATTACCCTTCGGGTAACCAATGTTGCTCTACCCTATACGGTCCAATTGGAAGCCCATGAAGGTACCCGATGGCAAGATGGGCCACTAGGGCGGTGCGGCGGAAGATTACTTGGAGTACAAGACACGGAAGAAGCCGAACAAGGAAAGATTGAGATAGATCTACTGTAAACCTACTCGTACTTGATGAGACCTCTCGGGACCTGGCCACCTATATAAAGGCCAGGAGAGGGGCTATCGAGACACAATCAACCTTAGCAATACTAGCCAGCAGAAGCTTAGAACTAGGTTACCCTAGCAACTAGCATCTCGACGAGATCACAGCCGAACGATTCGGCACCCCATTGTAACCTGTTTTCATCATAATCAAAGAACAGACAGGCAGGACGTAAGGGTTTTACCTCATCGAGGGCCCCGAACCTGGGTAAATCGCTCTCCCCGCTTGTCTGTGTACCGATGTCTCATGTCAGCTTGCAGGATTCCATCAACCCTAAGACCCTATCGGAGGGTATTGCCGAGGAGCACCCTCGAGAATTGGCGCCGTCTGTGGGAACCCTGTCGGCACAAGGCAGGGCATCGGCAGATCCGATCATGACACCGGTAGCTTCGCCGGCAACTTCATCAGCAACTTCATCGACACCATTGATACGTCTCCAACGTATCGATAATTTCTTATGTTCCATGCTACTTTATTGATGATATCTACATGTTTTATACACATTGTATGTCATATTTATGCATTTTCTGGAACTAACCTATTAACAAGATGCCGAAGTGCCAGTTCCGCTGTTTTTGGTTTCAGAAATCCTAGTAACGAAATATTCTCGGAATTGGACGAAATCAACGCCCAGGTTCCTATTTTTCCACGAAGCTTCCACACCCGGAAGGACCAGAGGGGGCCACAGGCCCACCAGGAGGTGGCCGGCGCGCCCTAGGGTTGGCCCGCGCCGCCTTACCCCCGGCCGCCTCTTCGACCTTCCGACGCCGCCTTCGCCTATATAAAGCCCCCATCGAAACCCCCGGAAAAACCACTATACGAGAAAAGTTCCAGAGCCGCCGTCATCGCGAAGCCAAGATCTGGGGGACAGGAGTCTCTGTTCCGGCACCCTGCCGGACGGGGAAGTGCCCCGGAAGGCTTCTCCATCGACACCGCTGCCATCTCCACCGCCATCTTCATCAACGCTGCTGCTCCCATGAAGAGGGAGTAGTTCTCCATCGAGGCTCGGGGCTGTACCGGTAGCTATGTGGTTCTCTCTCCTATGTACGTCAATACAATGATCTCATGAGCTGCTTTACATGATTGAGATTCATATGAGTTTTGTATCACAATTTATCTATGTGCTACTCTAGTGATGTGTTATTAAAGTAGTTTTATTCCTCCTGCATGTGTGCAAAGGTGACAGTGCGTGCACCGTGTTAGTACTTGGTTTATGCTATGATCATGATCTCTTGTAGATTGCGAAGTTAACTATTGCTATGATAATATTGATGTGATCTATTCCTCCTACATATGCATGAAGGTGACAGTGTGCATGCTATGCTAGTACTTGGTTTAGTCGTTTTGATCTATCTTACACTTAAGGTTACTTAAACATGAGCATTATTGTGGAGCTTGTTAACTCCGGCATTGAGGGTTCGTGTAATCCTACGCAATGTGTTCATCATCCAACAAAAGTGTAGAGTATGCATTTATCTATTCTGTTATGTGATCAATGTTGAGAGTGTCCACTAGTGAAAGTCTAATCCCTAGGCCTTGTTCCTAAATACTGCTATCGCTGCTTGTTTACTGTTTTACTGTGTTACTACTGCTGCAATACTACCACCATCAACTACACGCCAAGCTATTTTCTGGCACCGTTGCTACTGCTCATATATATTCATACCACCTGTATTTCACTATCTCTTCGCCGAACTAGTGCACCTATTAGGTGTGTTGGGGACACAAGAGACTTCTTGCTTTGTGGTTGCAGGGTTGCATGAGAGGGATATCTTTGACCTCTTCCTCCCTGAGTTCGATAAACCTTGGGTGATCCACTTAAGGGAAAACTTGCTGTTCTACAAACCTCTGCACTTGGAGGCCCAACACTGTCTACAGGAAAGGAGGGGGAACGTAGACATCAAGCTAACTTTTCTGGCGCCGTTGCCGGGGAGGGAAGGTAAACGGCACTCACACATTGGCAAGCCCGGCAACTAAGCACTTTTCCTCCCTCGTCAACTACGCGCCAAGTACTTTTCTGGCGCCGTTGCCGGGGAGGAAAGGTAAAAGGTACTCACACTCCGGATCTCGGCTACTAAGCTATTTTTCCGGCGCCGTTGTAAGTACTCGAAGCTATTTCCTTTAGACTCTGCAATTGCGACATTTGGTTTCTTGTTTACACTAGTTAGGCATAATGGAAAACAACAAAAATATGAGAGATCTTTATGAACTTTATCTTGAATTAGGACATGATGTGTTTGAAGAGAGAATTAAAAAACCCATGGAACTTTATATGCATGATAATGGGAATGTTATTAGTATGAATGCTTTGAACACCATTGTTGCTAATGCTATGGAAAATTCTAAGCTTGGGGAAGCTGGCTTTGATGAGCATGATATTTTTAGTCCCCCAAGCATTGAGGAGAAAATTTACTTTGATGATACTTTGTCTCCTATTTATGATGATTATAATGATAGTAGTCTTTTGTTACCACCTGTTATGGAGGATAAATTTGATTATGATTACAATATACCTCCTATATTTGATAGCTACTTTGTTGAATTTGCTCCCACCACAATTAATAAGAATGACTATGCCTATGTTGGGAGTAGTAATTATTTTATGCATGAGACTCATGATAAGAATGCTTTATGTGATAGTTATATTGTTGAGTTTGCTCATGATGCTACTGAAATTTATTATGAGAGAGGAAAATATGGTTGTAGAAATTTTCATGTTACTAAAATGCCTCTCTATGTGCTGAAATTTTTGAAGTTACACTTGTTTTATCTTCCTATGCTTGTTACTTTGCTCTTCATGAACTTGTTTATTTACAAGATTCTTATGCATAGGAAGCATGTTAGACTTAAATGTGTTTTGAATTTGCCTCTTGATGCTCTCTTTTGCTTCAACTTCTATTTCTTGCGAGTGCATTATTAAAACTGCTGAGCCCATCTTAATGGCTATAAAGAAAAGAACTTCTTGGGAGATAACCCATGTGTTATTTTGCTACAGTACTTTGTTTTATATTTGTGTCTTGGAAGTTGTTTACTACTGTAGCAACCTCTCCTTATCTTAGTTTTGTGTTTTGTTGTGCCAAGTAAAGTTTCTATGTCAAAGTTGATGTTATATTTGGGATTGCTGCGCAGAAACAGCATTGCTGTCTGTCACGAATCTGGGCCTATTTCTCTGTAGAAAATTCGAAAAAATCTGCCAATTTACGAGCGTGATCCTCAGATATGTACGCAACTTTCATTAGTTTTGAGTTTTTCCATTTGAGCAAGTCTGGTGCCATTTCAAAATTCGTCTTTACGGACTGTTCTGTTTTTGACAGATTCTGCCTTTTATTTCGCATTGCCGCTTTTGTTAAGTTGAATGAGTTTCTTTGTTCCATTAACTTTCAGAAGTTTTGTGCAATGTCCAGAAGTGTTAAGAATGATTGTGTCACCTCTGAATATGTGAATTTTTGATTATGCACTAACCCTCTAATGAGTTTGCTTGAAGTTTGGTGTGAAGGAAGTTTTCAAGGGTCAATAGAAGAGGGTGATATAATGTGATCGAGAAGAGTGAAAGGTCTAAGCTTGGGGATGCCCCGGTGGTTCATCCCTGCATATTTCAAGAAGACTCAAGCATCTAAGCTTGGGGATGCCCAAGGCATCCCCTTCTTCATCGACAACTTATCAGGTTTCTTCTAGTGAAACTATATTTTTATTCAGTCACATCCTATGTATTTTACTTGGAGCGTCTGTGTGCTTTTATTTTTGTTTTTGTTTTTGTTTTGTTATCTTAGTTCTCTGAATAAGTTCATCCTTGTGTGGGAGAGAGACACGCTCCGCTGGTTCGTATGAACACATGTGTTCTTAGCTCATAATATTCATGGCGAAGTTTCCTCTTCGTTAAATTGTTATATGGTTGGAATTGGAAAATGCTACATGTAGTAATTGGTAAAATGTCTTGGATAATGTGATACTTGGCAATTGTTGTGCTCATGTTTAAGCTCTTGCATCATATACTTTGCACCTATTAGTGAAGAAATACATAGAGCTTGCTAAAATCTGATTTGCATATTTGGTCTCTCTAAGGTCTAGATAATTTCTAGTATTGAGTTTGAACAACAAGGAAGACGGTGTAGAGTCTTATAATGTTTACAATATGTCTTTTATGTGAGTCTTGCTGCACCGGTTCATCCTTGTGTTTGTTTCAAATAACCTTGCTAGCCTAAACCTTGTATCGAGAGGAATACTTCTCATGCATCCAAATCCTTGAGCCAACCACTATGCCATTTGTGTCCACCATACCTACCTACTACATGGTATTTCTCCGCCATTCCAAAGTAAATTGCTTGAGTGCTACCTTTAAAATTCCATCATTCACCTTTGCAATATATAGCTCATGGGACAAAATAGCCTTAAAAACTATCGTAGTATTGAATATGTACTTATGCACTTTATATTTTATTAAGTTGCTTGTTGTGCGATAACCATGCTTCTGGGGAACGCCATCAACTATTGTTGAATATCATGTGAGTTGCTATGCATGTCCGTCTTGTCTGAAGGTCTATCATTTTAGTGGTTGGAGCATGCAAAATTGTTAGAGAAGAACATTGGGCCGCTAACTAAAGCCATGAATCATGGTTGAAGTTTCAGTTTTGGACATATATCCTCAATCTCATATGAGAATAATAATTGTTGTTACATGCTTATGCATTTAAGAGGAGTCCATTATCTGTTGTCCATGTTGTCCCGGTATGGATGTCTAAGTTGAGAATAATCAAAAGCGAGAAATCCGAAATGCGAGCATTCTCCTTAGACCTTTGTACAGGCGGCATGGAGGTACCCCTTTGTGACACTTGGTTGAAACATGGCATGCAAAGATCCGGTAGTCCAAGCTAAGTAGGACGAGGTGCGGGCACTATTAGTATACTATGCATGAGGCTTGCAACTTGTAAGATATAATTTACATAACTCATATGCTTTATTACTACCGTTGACAAAATTGTTTCATGTTTTCAAAATAAAAGCTCTAGCACAAATATAGCAATCGATGCTTTCCTCTTTGAAGGACCTTTCTTTTACTTTTATTGTTGAGTCAGTTTACCTATCTCCTTCCACCTCAAGAAGCAAACACTTGTGTGAACTGTGCATTGATTCCTACATACTTGCATATTGCATTTGTTATATTACTTTATGTTGACAATATCCATGAGATATACATGTTACAAGTTGAAAGCAACCGCTGAAACTTAATCTTCCATTGTGTTGCTTCAATGTCTATACTTTAAATTATTGCTTTATGAGTTAACTCTTATGCAAGACTTATTGATGCTTGTCTTTAAGTACTATTCATGAAAAGTCCTTGCTTTATGATTCAGTTGTTTACTCATGTCATTACCATTGTTTTGATCGCTGCATTCATTACATATGTTTACAATATGATCAAGTTTATGATGGCATGTCACTTAAGAAATTATCTTTGTTATCGTTTTACCTGCTCGGGACGAGCAGAACTAAGCTTGGGGATGCTGATACGTCTCCAACGTATCGATAATTTCTTATGTTCCATGCTACTTTATTGATGATATCTACATGTTTTATACACATTGTATGTCATATTTATGCATTTTCTGGAACTAACCTATTAACAAGATGCCGAAGTGCCAGTTCCTGCTCTGTTTTTGGTTTCAGAAATCCTAGTAACGAAATATTCTCGGAATTGGACGAAATCAACGCCCAGGTTCCTATTTTTCCACGAAGCTTCCAGAACACCGGGAAGGACCAGAGGGGGGCCACAGGCCCACCAGGAGGGTGGCCGGCGCGGCCTAGGGTTGGCCCGCGCCGCCTTACCCCCTGGCCGCCTCTTCGACCTTCCGACGCCGCCTCTTCGCCTATATAAAGCCCCCGCATCGAAAACCCTTACGGAAAAACCACTATACGAGAAAAGTTCCGAGCCGCCGTCATCGCGAAGCCAAGATCCGGGGGACAGAGTCTCTGTTCCGGCACCCGCCGGAGCGGGGAAGTGCCCCGGAAGGCTTCTCCATCGACACCGCTGCCATCTCCACCGCCATCTTCATCAACGCTGCTGCTCCCATGAAGAGGGAGTAGTTCTCCATCGAGGCTCGGGGCTGTACCGGTAGCTATGTGGTTAATCTCTCTCCTATGTACGTCAATACAATGATCTCATGAGCTGCTTTACATGATTGAGATTCATATGAGTTTTGTATCACAATTTATCTATGTGCTACTCTAGTGATGTGTTATTAAAGTAGTTTTATTCCTCCTGCATGTGTGCAAAGGTGACAGTGTGTGCACCGTGTTAGTACTTGGTTTATGCTATGATCATGATCTCTTGTAGATTGCGAAGTTAACTATTGCTATGATAATATTGATGTGATCTATTCCTCCTACATATGCATGAAGGTGACAGTGTGCATGCTATGCTAGTACTTGGTTTAGTCGTTTTGATCTATCTTACACTTAAGGTTACTTAAACATGAGCATTATTGTGGAGCTTGTTAACTCCGGCATTGAGGGTTCGTGTAATCCTACGCAATGTGTTCATCATCCAACAAAAGTGTAGAGTATGCATTTATCTATTCTGTTATGTGATCAATGTTGAGAGTGTCCACTAGTGAAAGTCTAATCCCTAGGCCTTGTTCCTAAATACTGCTATCGCTGCTTGTTTACTGTTTTACTGTGTTACTACTGCTGCAATACTACCACCATCAACTACACGCCAGCAAGCTATTTTCTGGCACCGTTGCTACTGCTCATATATATTCATACCACCTGTATTTCACTATCTCTTCGCCGAACTAGTGCACCTATTAGGTGTGTTGGGGACACAAGAGACTTCTTGCTTTGTGGTTGCAGGGTTGCATGAGAGGGATATCTTTGACCTCTTCCTCCTGAGTTCGATAAACCTTGGGTGATCCACTTAAGGGAAAACTTGCTGCTGTTCTACAAACCTCTGCACTTGGAGGCCCAACACTGTCTACAGGAAAGGAGGGGGAACGTAGACATCAACCATCATCACCAATCCTGGGAAGCCCGATTCGGTTCGGCTCCCACGAGTTTACTCCACACAGCGATTCCTCTCGCTCGAACTTTACGGATCTACAAGGGAACATGGAGATGACCTTCGGCAGCGTCCACTACAACGTCAACGCGGAGGGAATCCTTCGACTGCTGGAATCCCCCACTTCCGGATCGACAAGTTCAAGCGCACCATCGTCACTCGATCTGTCGGCTGGTCTGACGGGATCGACATGCCCGTGCCCTCGACTCCCCGCTCGGTGTCCTCCATGTCAGTAGGGTCGGATGATTCCTCATCTTTGAAAATAACTTCGTACTGCTGCCTGAACTGCGACACCAGGCACGGGCTGGGATCTAGCGATACGCCGTTCATCTGTAGCGCCCAGTATTCATCGGGAGAGGACAGTATCGACAGCACCATCAAGGGAACCACCCGAAGAGCGGCACACCATCAGGTTTATGTCGCCAACAACACGGGAAACACGAGGCACAGAGGAGACGAGGACCATACCCCCCGTTCCAGTAGAAGGGCGAGTTTTGAAAACAGCGCCAGCAACCGCGATAGCGATTACACCATCGCGGATGAGGAGTGGGCAGCAGCAAGGGCAGCAGTACTCAACAACACGCCGCTCCCCGCAGGAACTTCGGTTGGAACCCTCAATGCTTATCGCTCCATACTAGAGAAAAACCGGGAGCACCTGTCGAAAGAGCAAGCCACCCTCGAGAGACGCCTATCTGCGGCGGATCGATCCAGCGAACGGCGAAGGGGCTCGCAAGGGAGTGCCTCCCGAAACACTCAGGGAGCAGGCAAGCACCGGTCGAGACTATCCAGGCTTTCGGAAGATGACGCCAGAGAAATAACGTCGAATCTGACCAAATCCTTTATGACTATGGATACCGCCGGCATGCCACGGCCGAAAACCGTTGCAGGAGCAACGGCCAACCTCGCCGCATACCTCATCAACCAGCGCCCGAAGGATCCATGGCTCAAGCTCATCGAGGTGCCCTGGAGAGTCTCGCAATATTGGGGAACAACCTAGTCCCGCCAAAGGAAAAGACCACCGTCCAAGGCAGTGGGTCGAAACATCATGCGAGAGATGCTCGGGACGAAATCACCCAGAGCAAGATCGACAAAGCAAGGCGACGACGCGCCGCTAGGAAGGACGACGACAGCGATTCTTCGGATGAAGACCAGGAGTACGACGGCGAACTCAGGGGAGCCGACTGTCTAAGTTACAAGATCCGCGAAGCAATGCCGCCCAAAAAGTTTAAGCCTACCCCTACCGACGCTGCCAAGTACGATGGGCAGCAAGAACCAAGATCCTGGATAGACGACTACCTGCAGACTGTGATCCTGCACAAAGGAAACCAGATAGCGGCAATGCAATGCTTACAGCTTTACTTGAAGGATTCAGCACGGGCCTGGCTACGGGGGCTGCCGAAAGGTTCTGTCAAATCATGGGACGACCTAGTAGACGCCTTCGTTGCCAACTTCCAAGCAACATACAAGAGGCCCGTCGGGATCGAAGAGCTACGGAATTGCCGGCAGAAGCAGAAGGAGTCGATGCGTTCATACATCGGGAGATTCACAAAGCTCCTGAACGCTGCCGAAGACGTATCTGTCGACAGAGCAATCGACGCTTTCAGCGACGGCGTTCAGCGGGAAAGTTACATAGAAGAACTCGGGCGCAAAAAGCCAAAAACCATAACCAAGTTAATGGAAATCGCCAACAGCTGGGCTGATGGTGAGGACAACGTACGAAGGCCACGACAGCGTAGTGATGACGAAGACGATGACCAGCCGAAGCACGACTCGGGTGGCCGAAGGGATCGTCACAAGAGAAGGAAAAACCGCAACTACGATGATAACAATCTGGTAGCCGCAGGGTATTCCGATCGGCAGGACGATCGAGACGACAGGCACGATGGTAACCGGAACAACTCTGGGAACCGTGGTAACTATAAACCACGACAGCAGAGGACTCCCGAACTACCCTACGCTGAACAGGTCAACGCCCCCTGTTACCTACATTCGTATGTCGATTCCAAGGACGGCAAAACGAAGTCAAGTCACCTGCTCAGGGACTGTCGGCAGTTCCTTGACATGCACAAACTCATCCAGCAGTCAGGCCAGCAACAGCTACCACCACCACCCCCACCTCCACCGCAGCATCAAGTCCAGCAGGCTCAACCCCATCAACCCAACGAGGCGTTCCCACCACCACGTGGGCAGATGAGCATGATCCACAGGACAGGTGTTTCGAAAAGGGAGATGAAGAAGCTCACCCGAGAGATCAACTTGGCAGAAAGCATCATGGCAAACATCCCCGAGTATGTCGAGTGGTCTTCTCAGAACATTACGTTCAGTCGAGCAGATCACCCGATGACCATACCAAAACCAGGACACGCCGCCTTGGTAGTCGAAGCACAAATTGGGGGGTTCAAGATGAGCAAAGTCTTCATGGATGGCGGAAGCGGGCTAAACCTGATATTCGTCGACACAATCAGAAGTATGGGGATCACCATGAGCATGCTGGAAGAAACAGACACCTGCTTCCACGGGATCCTTCCAACCGCACCGGGCTACTCTCTTGGCAAAGTCTACCTGAATGTTATCTTCGGTAGAGCCGACAATTTCAGGAAGGAAAAAATCGAGTTTGAAGTGGTGAACTGGGAGTCACAGTATCACGCTATACTCGGGAGACCAGCGTATGCCAAGTTCATGGCTGTGCCGCATTATGCATACCTCAAGCTGAAAATGCCTGGGAACAACGGGACAAACATCACAGTCTATGGAAGTTTTTCACGCTCGGACAATTGTGATCGCGACTTTCAGAGGATTGCTGCAAAGTTCGGGCCACAGCGAGAAATCGTCGACCCTCCGCCCAAGCTGTCTTTACGAGAGATCAAGGAAGAAAAAGATGGCAGGGAAACCAAGAAGAAGCCAGCCGCTCTCGCCCTTAAAGCTTCGGCAGCAGAAGCTTCGGCAGCAGAAGCCTCGGCAGCAAAGGGTTCGGCAGTTGATGGCACAGAAGGCTTAGGAGATAGCAAGACGATGGCAACCACCGCTCAAACCCCTGATGAAACCAGCAACGCTGCAGCAATCACTAACGCGGTGAAGAAGCCAGAAGAAGAGAAGAACCCCTTCCTTGCCTAAGCAGTTTACTAGCCTTTATTATAAACAGGGCCTTCCCCTTTTCGCCCTCTAGCATCGTGCTTACCTTATTAATAAGAACTTAAGCTTCGATTCTTTGTTAAGCATTGCAGTAACTACAAACTTCTAAGCCCCATCACTATGCAAACATAGTACGAGGCAGAAGATCGTGCTTCAAAAAGCCTCACGGTGCAGTGACGGTCAACACCGTAGAGCCGGGAACAACTAGGGCTGCGGCTGGCCCCGTCCCTCGAGCGACGGCCCGCAAAGCCTCCTGGTCGCCCGATGCAAATTGCAGGGCGTGCCACCTGACCTATACCTGGTCAGGAAGGTGTGGATGATGCCTCGCTTAGTTTCCTGCAGGGCACACACGTACACGTTAAATACGAGCCTCGATCGGCTCTCAGGTTGTCCCGTGAATCGGCTCATGGAGCCGATCCACCCATGATTCGTCCGAGGTGGCCGAATATATGGTGGTCCTGCTTGATCATGATAAAGCATATGAGATCCACGACGATCTGGGGTTTTCACCGCATAATCGGATCATCCTACTCACGATTGGGCCTCGCGCTCACGCACGGTAAACGTAAGCCAGCCCTAGACAAGGCCTAAAAACCAACACTAGGTTGATCCTCGGAACGTCCTGTCTAGGGGCAGCAAACTACACCCTGCATGCCGCTGGATCCTCCAACCCTTTGTAAGGCCTAACTATTGCAGATATTAAACTAATCCTTGATGAATCAAGGAGCGACCGTAACGGATCAGATCTACTAAATAACGATCAAGCGGGGTGCCGCCCCTGCACCCATGATGAGGTACAGGGACGGCTAGATGCGCAAGGGTTGCACTACGACAGCATATGATACTAGGAACAATGCTAGCCCTAACACATCTATGATAACTACGTTGCTCGCCATCAAAAGGCTTCAGTACGAGCAACGCATGAACAACTAGGCAGGCTCGTGCTGCCTAGATCGCGAGATGCGATCTAGGCAGCATGGTGCTTACCGGAGGAACCCTCGAGACGAAGGAGTTGGCGATGCGCCGAGATTGGTTTGTGTTGAACGTTGGTTGTTGTTTATTCCATAAACCCTAGGTACATATTTATAGTCCAGGGGACTTTCTAATGTGGGCGTGCACCAAACCGTGCACGAGATAAACTCTAACTTCTACGAAGCCTACTATAAAGATACACGGGCTAACTAGCCCAAACTTGGTAAACAAGGCCGATTCACATATCTCTTCTATATGTATATCTTCAAGTCCATCTTGATCGCGGCCCACCTCTGACTTGGTCAAATTCTGGTGATAACACATGCCCCCCTGGTTTTGGAAATGACATTTCCAAAATCATTATGCTTTTCTCTCGTAGGGTCATGTCGTGGCAGAGCAGAACCGTCGCAGAGTTCTTCATCATGATAACTTGCCTCCTCAACTTCTCTGCACGATTTGACAGTTTCGGCACCACTTCCTCGGAAACTGCTGTGGCATTGAATTTCTATCATGCCCTCTTTTATTTAACCGCCCCAAACAGTTCTCCTCTGCATCTCCTTCGCATTAGCACCCAAAAACCCTCCTGCGCCACCATGTCCTCTTCCTCCTCCGCCTCATCGGATCTTTCCACCCAGTCCTCTTCATCTCGCGAGCCGACGCCGGAGCACAACCCGGCGGAGGTCCATGCGGCCAACATCCGCCGTGCCATTGCGGCCGGGGAGGAGTCAGATCATGACTTCTCCATCTGGTCAGAGGACGACAAGTCCCTGACTGATGGGGAGAGCGATCTCCGCTTCCTCGCCGACAAGGAAGCGGTGGAAGAAAGCGAGGACGATCGCTTCCCCTGGGATGGGGCCACCTCCGAGGAGGTGAAGGAGGACGAAGAGGAGGATGACGACGACGACAGCTCCCCCGACGAGCCGCCGGCCAAGCGCCATTGCCCCTGGCCGGGGAACCTGAGTGACTTCGACAGCGACGACGACGACGACGACGAGGAAGACGAGGACAATGAAGGTCCCGCCGGCGGCCGCTGGAGCAGCGATGACGAGCCGGCCGGGAGCAGCGCCGACAGCGGCGATGACGGCGATGACGAGGGCAGCAACGGCCCATAGATAGGGCCCCTAGCATAGGATCCGTAGAAGTAGGCGGGGTAATGTATCCCCTTTTGAGGGCAATCAGCTCTACTATGTAAGAAATCTCGCCTATTAATGAAGAACTTTCCCCCAATTTGATTTGCCGATTTCTTCTGAGCCCAATTGAGCCGATCCCTTCTTCCACTGACCTTGCCGACTCGTTCCTTTTGCCAATGCATGATGAGCCGATAGCACCGCATCGGTCCTTCAAAATTCGCCCTTCCCTTCTTCAACTGATGATTTTCTAAATTTGGCAGAAAATGCAGGATCTTCAGGAAAACCTTTGAACTTTCCCAACCAAACCCAATAATGTTCTTCAATAATCATCATTTGTGAAGAAGGTTGCAATGAAGGACCAGCCGATGGTATCCCAATCGGCTTTTAAACAGAGCAAAACAGAGCATCCACCAGGCCTGCTGCCCCCCGAGCCTTACTCGAGGCGAGACTGTCAAAGAGAATGTGCCAAAGCCGATCCCCTTTCTTCCTCAGACAGCCGGAACTTGATTCAGGAATCCAAATCGGCTCGAAGCAACGGAAGGCACCACCGTTGGCCTGAATTTGGTGAAGACTCGATAAACATCGCATAATGCCGCTAGAGTCGATGTCCATGTACCGGCTTCTTGTATCCTTAAGTCGATGTCTGCTGCATCGGCTGCGCTCAAAATTTTTGAATTTTTTAGGCCGATTTGTGTGTCGGCCCCCATATTTGATAGTATTATCTCATATCCTCGTGTTTTATCCATCTAGGTGCCCCCCGAGCCGATTCTGTCAAGAGAATTGATGGTATCGGCTCTTCAGATAGTCCTTGTTGGGTCAAACGTTGATCCCAGGCAGAATGGATGGTGAGGATAATTTTGGCCGATCGCTGGAATCGGCCTCCACGTTGCTTGCTCGGTGAAGGTTTTGTAATATCCCTTCAACAGTTTCGGAGGGCCGATCGCAAGGATCAGCCTCGCCACATTGCTTATTGACGTAGTCTTGCTACTCGTCCATGTCAGTGGACAAAACCAGCCCAATCTCCGATTTTATCACGTTGGTGCGCTTGCTGTTGTCCACCTTAGGTGCATCGTGTGATCGTGGAGCTCTACACTTCGCCGGACGAACGAGCACCATGTTTGTGCCAGCCGATGTTTCATCATCGGCTTTCCTTTGCTTGGGGCGCCACTCTTTTCTTTGCGGCAGTCCCTCCTCATCCAGGGTCCTCTGGACTTTCGCAGCCAAATCAGGTCGTGCCTTCCTCAGCGTATGCAAGTATAACCTTTCGGCTTCCTCCAGACCGCGCAATCGCTGAACCCTGCGCTTTTGTGAATGGCTGAGACCATCAGGGCACCACCTTGGACGGTGGTACCTGTCTTCTTCGTCTTCCCCCTCGTCTTCCGAATCCTCGAGATCTTCCAACAGAGGGGTCTCAGCACGTCTGTTTTGTGGTGGGAGAGGTCCTAGGCGCTCGAACACAGACACGTTGGCTGCCTCCTTCTTTTTCTGGTTGCATTCTGGGCAGTTGCCGATTGTTGGTAATCGGCTCATTCCTGAATCCCAGCAGTGTCTGAAGAAAGGGCAGTCCCAATGCCTGTCCGTATCGTCCTGCTCCCTGGCGTGGCGCTCCTGCCGCTCCTCATCGTGATTATGCCGACGATGTCTTCTGTCGTTTCTAGCCATACGGCCTCTTTCATCATCGTCGCCGTGTTGCCGGCGTTGATCATACCGACTCACGTACTTATTGAGGAGGTGATCAGAGAGGGGTCGTTGATATCTTATGTTCTTAACTTCCCCCTCTGTGACATAGCGCTTGCCATCTTGACGGAGCCGATCGCATGGAGCGGCCCCCTCTGTGTCCTTGCTCTGAGAGCAGCTGTCCTCATCCCCGTCCTTCTCAGAGCGGTGTCCAAGCTCTACCATGCTGATGTTGGCTGAGAAATCAGGCTGGCACCCTCCGAGGTGGGCGAACTCCACCATGTTGACGGCGGGGAAGGGGTGTGTGTCGACCTTCATGGCGTACTGGTTAAAAATTAGTCGCCCATTTTCTATTGCCATCTGGATCTGCTGACGCCACACCCTGCAGTCGTTAGTGGTGTGGGTGAACGTGTTATGCCACTTGCAGTATGGCTTTCCGTTCAGCTCTTGCACCGTGGGAACTTTGTGGCCTTCGGGAATCTTTATATGCTTCTCCGCGAGTAAGAGATCGAAAATCTGCTCGGTTTTCGTCACGTCGAAGTCGAATCCTCTTGGAGGTCCTGGTGGCTTCACCCATTTGCAGGTTACTGGGCCTGCAGCTCGAGTCCACTCAGCCACCGCGACCTCTTGTTCTCCCGTAGCGACTTCATCTTCGCCTGCGTCGACCATGGTAACTACCCGCTTGAACTTTGTAACATCCCAAAATTTCAATCAAATGAACAAGAGAGAAAGTCAAGATCCCAAAAATTAGGGTTAACAAAAACTTTTCTCATCATATAGGTTTATGCATGTAGATCACTTTATTAATTATTTTGAGTGTGCAATTGCCATGATGTTTGCTTATGTGTTCTCTCTCACTCTAAAACCCTAGCAATGATCACTTGATCATCCAAACCCAAATAAAAAGAAAAGGGAAAAGAAATAATAAAAATCAATCTCACACACACATAAGGCTTAGGCCATTTTTACAAATCTTTGATCTAGGCCAATTTGGTTTGCCCCATTGAGTGTAATTGGTTACTAAACATATATTAACAACTTTAGAAACAATCAAACACAATTTAAATCAAAATGGAAACAAATATGAGCTCACATGTGATATGGTCATATGTGACATTTATAGTCTGGTACTCACTTTGAGCCCCTGTATTTTCACTTTTCACTTCTACACCTGGCTATTTCTTTGCACCTCATCCAAGACCACATCAAGCACTACAACTTTGCCCAAAGCCACCACCCCAAATTCATCACCAATCTCAAATGGGAAGCAAGCAAAGTTGGAACTTTGTCACATATGTAAGATCATATGCAAAATGAGATTTTGCATCTCAATTCCATTTTGACCACCACCAACACCAAAATGCTACATTTAATATATGATTTCAACCCACCAAAAAGAATTTCAAAATTCGAAAATATTTTTCTTGCGGGCATTCTGTCGAACACATTGCAGGCAGGGTAAAAATCTGAGCCCATACCTCATTTCTATCTTGGACTTGGTCCAACTCTGGCCAACCCTGCAGCACTGGAGCTTCCTCTCACCTCCTGCACCCTCCCATCAGCTTGCCAAGCACTGGAGCATGCCCACTTGACCAAAACCTTGCCATGCCGTGGCATGGCATGCCTCTCTCATGCTCTCTCTCACTCTGGTCAATTCCAGCATGCCCCTGCCTTGTCAAACCTCTCCCTCACACTCACCTGACCATGCCCAGACCAAGCCACGACCAATGCGTGCACCGCAACGGGTAGAAAACGCCGTGCCCAGACATGCCCAGGCATGCCCATGTCGCGCCAGTGCGCGCATGGCGCACACCCTGGACGCCCAGAGCACGACGGTGCCCGGCGTCATCGCGTCACCTCGAGCCTGCCCCTCAGCGCCAGTCGACGCGCGACAACTCCAGGAACCGCCCGGACATGGCCCCTGGCCCGCGGGAACGCCGCCGACGACGTGAGCATCCACGGCAGCCCGCCATGGCCCGAGCGCTCCCATCAAGCGCGCCAGCGCCACAGACCCCCTGCAGCGCCACGATCACGCGCGTCAGCTTCCCCATGACACCAGCCACCGTACGCGCCCATGCCTTGCCCCTTCGCCGCCATGGAACGACGGCGACGACGACGACCCTAGCCGGGCGCCACAGCCACCTCCCGCTCCTATAAAAGGAGGGCTTCTCCCACCAAATTGAGCACACCGATCGTCTTCTCTCCTCTCCTAGCTTCTCCTCGCCACTCAATTTGACCGACACCGTAGGCCCCAATTGCAAGGTCGCCGCCGCCGCCAGTAGCTAAAGCTCGCCGGAGAAGGAGACCTCCCCCGACGACGCAACTGCTTCCAGGCGCTTCCTCGTCCTCGACAACGTCGCGGCGCACCCCGCCGAGCTCCGACCGCTCCGACCCCCTACTGCCGCCGTGCCCGCCGCTGCTTCTCGCCGTCGACGACGACAACCTCCAGCCGTTGGATCATCGCCTGATCCAACGCCTCTCGCTCAGCGTACCGATTCGGTAAGTTGAACTCGCTGACGTGTGGCCCCCGCCAGTCAGACGGCCCGCTGCGCTGGACGCAGACTTGGGCCGGCCCGTTTTCTTTTTCCTGTGCAGCCCAGTTATTTTCCCGCGCGAGCCCATGGATTCAAATTCGAATTTCCAGAATAACTAGAATATGCAATCTGATGCTGACTTTGAAATTTAATAGAGACAAATCCACTCAGCCAAATTTTACAAACTTTATATATTTGGAAACCTTATGAAATTGTCTACACAATGCCACTGGATAGAACCCTAGATCTTTTGTAGAATTAAAATGACAAAATAAACAAGGCAGGGACTTTTCTGCCTTATAATAATTCTTAAAAATCAACCATAAATGCTTTTCAGTTACTTCCACCTCCAATAATTCACATTTCACTTATACTAATTGTTTCTACAAAAATATGCCATGCTTACTTTAAATGATCATGGCTTAGTTGATTTAAATGCCCTTATGGCTATTTCTAGTCAAAGATATTGTCCAAAAATATTAGTAAATCATATGGGAGCTTTTCTTCCATTTAAATCTTGTCATGAACAATCCAATATGAGGTGGAGACTCTGGTCATAAAAATCTCATATGGTTTGTTGATGATATTAAATCATTACCATGATAGAATTAAATTGTATGGGGTGCTACACCCCATTTAAATCATTTTCTCAAAATGATAAGTGTGAAGAGGTTGACTTGGGTCAACCTAGGTCACATATTATACATAAGAGAAATTAAATCTTAAAAAGATAATGAGAGGAAATTATTTCTCTGAATAATTCAAAAGTAACATTTAAGATTATTATGAGAGGAAATTATTTTTCCTAATTAATAAGAAAAACCCATCCACCAACATAATAGTGATATGTGATGCTAGTTTAATTTGTGTGAATCATGTGTGTGCTTAGTTTAGTAAATAGATTGGTGTGATGATTGTGTATCCCGTATTCGTATTTTAGACGCTAGTACCGAGGAGTATCCAGAGGAGGAGGAGGTCTACTGTCAGGGAGAAGAAGACCACTTTGACCAGTTTCCCAACCAAGGCAAGATAATACTCTTGCAAGTGTTAGCTCATCCTGAGCCAAGCACCACCCAGTTACTTTATCTTATGAGCCTAATTCCCAGTTTTATTTTAAGTTTTACTTACTGTTATTTTGTACTATTGTTTCATAATTCCATAGGGTTAAATGTTAGATTAGTACAAGAGTATCAAAGTTAGCCTAGGAGCAAAGCAAATTACTTAGCACCCCTCATCCTTAGATGCTAGTGCTAAATTAAACATGACTACTCTAGATGGGAACATGTGTGGTGAAATGTTGAAATGACTTTTGAAGGTGAATATGACCAAGAGAAGATGGTGATTTTTGATTAAAAACTAGTATTGGTTTGGATGCGATACCTTTCCAATTATTGAGTACCCCCACAATACCTGATTATGGGTAAGGGCTTAACTAGAAGTTTATGTATCTTAGTATGAGTTCCCTCTGAACACACATCATAGGGGTTATGCCGAGGCTGCCTCCGTTGTTGAGAAATGATGTGAAGTGAATTGTACGGCCAAGCCCTGTGCAGTTCCCAGGTTGACAGTTGGTCTTCACTGGGAGGCCAAGCTCATGGGGAGAGGTGCTCATACTAGGGTTAGTAAATGAAAGGTTATGGTTGATGATCTGCGTACTGTGTTACGATGATTCGGGGAAATCCCGACGGATGAAATCAAATGTTGTGGCACAAGTGTGCAACCTCTGCAGAGTGTAAATCTATTCGAATAGCCGTGTCCACGGTTACGGACGGTTGGAAAGGCCATACAGTTTCCAGTATTAGAATTTGATCATGTTGTTGATATGAATGGTGAATGGTGACTTGAATATTTTGAAAACACAACAGAGTTGTGGGAATGACACTAATGTTCCCACTTGAGTTAGTTAGCACTTGAATAAGTCTTTAGTAAATACCTGTGAACAAAAATTGGCTTTATGCAAATAAACTAGAGCTTAGTACCCCACTACTAGAAATGTTAGCACTTACACTAGTATTAGTTTGCGAGTACATAAAGTACTCACGGCTGTGTCCCTGGCTATTCAAATGGCCAGACTATGAAGAGGAGCAGCAGTACGAGGAGGACGGTCAGCAGGAAGTCTACAACAACTAGGAGTCTGCTAACGTCAAGCGTTGGCCTGTGGACTATAGAGTCCTTGTATCTTACGCTTCCGCTATGAACTTGTGTTTGTTCGTTGATCAGTTCGTTGATCGTTAGATCAACTATTTGTGTAATATGGATCATGTGATTCCAATTTGTAAGACTTTATGAGTTGTAATGAATGATGACTGTGATACTTAACTATTATGCCTCGCAACAACAATATTCCTGGGATTGCGATGTATGACATAATAGGCATCCGGACTTAAAAATCCGGGTGTTGACAAGTTGGTATCAGAGCCATTGTTTGACCTTAGGAGACCCTAGTTTAGAATGGACGTTCGAAAAATTTAGTTTCTAAAACAAATTGAGTGAATACTTGGGAAAAACTTACTCATTCTCTTTTCTACCGGATCTTTTCAAAAATGATGACCATGCTCTTCTTTTTAAATACATCTAAAATATTGCCACACTTAGTCACATCTCTAACTTACTCATCCATTTCACTTTCAGATGGAGCCCTACGTCCAGACGGAGACCTACGACCTGGAGAACGGAGGAAGTCTGGTGTTCGAGCGCGACTTGTACCTTGTGTCCGAGAGGCTCGAACGTCCACCTCCCAAGTTCCATGGAGTCCGGATCCACGACACCCCCACCGGGGAACAGCAGTGGATGATCACCGCTGACTTGAAGGGAAGTTCGGAGCCTCCCATCTCGGAGAGGATCCTTTTCTCCTTCAAGGCATGCAACTGGCCGGACGGGCTTGCTCACGCTCTTCAGGAGGGACTTGCTCGGGTGTGCGGACAGCACATCGCCGCACTCCGGGGAAGCCGCTTCGCCTACTTCGCCAGGCACGACACCATGGGAGAACCCATGGCACCCTCTTCGCACCCGGTGCTCATGATCCATGTGCAGCATTTGGACCTCATGCTTCATGAGACCCGGAAGGACCTGGAGCGGACGCGGGTTTACAACCACCGTGCCCAGATGACTGTGGCTCATCATGCCGAAGCTATCCAGATGCTCGCCAAGGACCGCAAGATACTCCGCCTGCAGCGCGCCAAGAAGGATGCCACTATCCGCCGCCTTCGCGAGAAGATCCGCACCTTGGAGGTGACTGTCCGTACCCAGCAGGACCAGATCCAGGAGATGGAGGAGGAAGGAGATGACATTCAGGGAGGCGATGACTTCCTGAGTGATGACAACGACTTTGAGGATGATGAGTTCACTGATGAGGAGGACTACGAGTTTCTGGAAGCCGCGGAAGATGGGATCATTCCCATTGATGTGGATGAAGATGACGAGTAGTAGTTGCACTAGCTTCACTATCGTAGGTGTGAGTTGTATCCCGCACCATGTATCGTAGCTTGGAAAAGAAGGGTTCTTAAAACCCTTAGTGTGTTAGCTTGTAATCTGTGATGCTTGTTATGAATGAATGAATGTTTGTGTGTTATATGCATCATCAAAAGTCTTTAAAGTTTAAAAGTTACCCAAAAATAAGCCATAGAAAATTCCCTCTTATCTCATGATCTACCTATCTGTTCAGATGGCTCACCGCAACGCGAACTCAGATGCGATGATGCAACTGCTGCAGACCCTGATGGCAGACAGGGAGACAGATCGAGCTGAACGTCAAGCCAGCCTCGCAGCACTGCAACAGTTAGCCAACAACCAGCAGGGCCATGGACACCATGACCATCCAGGATCCAAACTCAAGAATTTCCAAAACACCAACCCACCTGTTTTCAGCAAGACTGAAGAACCCTTAGATGCAGATGATTGGCTGCAAACCATGGAGAATAACTTGGAAGTAGCTGGAGTGGATGAGAATGAGAAAGTGCTGTTTGCTACGCACTACTTAGCAGGACCAGCAAGAGCTTGGTGGACCAGCGCCCGTGCATTAAATGCCGGACAGATGATGACTTGGGCTGACTTTAAGCTCAAGTTTAGCAAGTACCATGTACCACCAGGTTTGATCAAGAAGATGAGGGATGAATTCCGGGAACTGAAGCAAGGCCGGATGTCGGTGGTAGAATACCGCGACAGGTTCCTCACCCTGTCAAGGTACGCCCCCGATGAAACCGACACCAATGAGAAAAGGAAGGAGAGATTCCTGAACGGCCTGCACGACGAGATGCAGACAGTACTGGTCAACATTCCCTTTGCTGACCTTGAAGCCTTAGTGGATTCTTCCATCCAAATGGAAGGCAAGTTGCACCAGGCCAATGAAAACCGCAAGCGCCGCATGATGAATCAGAGTGGGCCCAGCAATGCCCCGAGATACCGCCCTAGCTCAAGCAGTGGTTTCGCCCCCAGAAACAACAAGCCCCAGAACCAAGTGTCGCGCCCCGGATTTCAGAACCGGAGCGGAGGAAACCCAAGGCCAGGAGGCCCCCACCACAACAGCAACAACCCCAACTCCTATGTGCACCACAACAGCAACTTCAACCGCGCTCCGCCGCGAGCCCCCAACACCACCAACAACAACACCAACACTGCACCAAGGACCGGAAGCAATGCTATTCCGGTTGGAACCAAGGACAAGACCACAATCACTTGCTATGAATGTGGAGTTGTGGGACACTTCTCCAATGAGTGCCCCAAAAGGCTGGCCAAGCTCGCCGGCAACACCGCTGCACCTGCTCAGCAGCAACGCCGTGTCTCCACCGGCAAGAAGTTCGCCCCCAACAACCCGCACAACCGCGGAGGTCGCCTCTACCACATGAACGCCGAAGAAGCCCAGGAAGCCCCAGATGTGGTGCTGGGTATGTTTTCTGTTAACTCAATACCAGCAAGAGTGTTGTTTGATTCCGGAGCATCACATTCATTTGTTACCGAAGATTTTGTGAGCACTAGTAAGATTCAACCAATCAGCTTGAAACATGTCATGATAGTTCAAATACCTGGATCAACAACTAAAGCTAGAAAATTTTGCAAAGAAGTACCCATCAGAATTCAAGAAATAATGTTTTTTGCAAACTTAATTGTTCTGGGAACAAAAGGATTGGAAGTAGTACTAGGAATGGATTGGATGGCGAAACATCATGGATTGATAGACTGCGCCAAGAAGGCCATCACCATGACTAGTAGCACCGGAATAACCATAGAACATGTGTCTGAAAAACTACCCAGAAATTTCACTTGCAACCAAGGAGTAGCCAAACCAACTCTGGATCAGATCAGGGTCGTTTGTCGATACGCTGATGTGTTTCCGGATGATCTACCCGGTATGCCCCCGGATCGGGATATCGAGTTTATCATCGAGTTAATTCCTGGAACAGGACCTATAGCCCAGAGAGCCTATAGCATGAACCCGGCAGAACTAAGAGAGCTGAAGAAACAACTGGATGATATGTTGCACAAAGGTCTGATTCGACCAAGTTCGTCGCCTTGGAGATCACCAGTTTTATTTGTGGATAAGAAAGATGGTGCCAATCGGTTATGTACGGATTATCGTAAACTTAACGATGTCACCATCAAAAACAAATACCCCTTGCCGAAGATAGAAGATCTGTTTGACCAGCTAGCCGGTGCCACCGTATTCTCCAAGATTGACCTGAGGACAGGTTACCATCAACTGAAGATTCGTGCAACAGATATTCCAAAGACTGCCTTCACCACCAGATATGGACTGTATGAGTACAATGTCATGTCATTTGGATTAACCAATGCCCCCGCCTATTTCATGAACCTCATGAACAAGGTCTTCATGAACTTTTTGGATAAGTTTGTCGTTGTTTTCATCGATGACATTCTTATCTACTCCAAAACCGAAGAGGAACATGAACAACACTTGGAGATAATCCTAGAAACCCTGAGGCAGCACAAGTTATATGCCAAGTTCAGTAAGTGTGAGTTTTGGTTGAAGGAGGTAGGATTCCTGGGACATATATTGTCCGCAGGAGGAATTGCTGTAGATCCCGCCAAGATCAAGACTGTCACAGAATGGAAAGCCCCAACCACTCAGACGGAGGTCCGCGCATTTCTCGGATTAGCGGGATATTACCGCCGATTCGTTGAAGGATTTTCCAGCATAGCCCGACCCATGACTCAACTGCTGAAGAAGGACAAGAAGTTTGAATGGACTGCCAAATGTGAAGAAAGTTTCCAACAGCTCAAGAACAGATTGACCACAGCCCCAATACTGATCATGCCGGATATCACCAAGCCATTTGATGTCTACTGTGATGCGTCCAAGATTGGTCTTGGATGTGTGTTGATGCAAGGAGGCAAAGTGATATCATACCTGTCCCGGCAACTGAAACAGCATGAGCAGAACTACCCAACCCATGACCTCGAACTCGCAGCCGTAGTGTTAGCCCTGAAAGTTTGGCGTCATTACCTCATGGGTAATCGATGCGAGATCTATTTCGGATCACAAGAGCCTGAAGTATATCTTCACCCAGAAAGAGCTGAACATGAGGCAACGCAGATGGTTAGAGCTAATCAAGGATTATGATATGGAAATCCACTATCACCCCGGGAAGGCCAATGTAGTAGCAGATGCCCTGAGTAGACTGCCTTGTCAGTTAAACTCCATGATAGCAAAGGAACAGCCTAGCCTACACCAAGAGTTTGAGCATTTCAGAATGGAGCTAGTTAGTGAAGGATACCTAGCCAGCATAGAACTGCAGCCTACTTTGATTGGACAGATCAAAGAAGCCCAGAAGGGAAATGCCAGCATTGACGGAATCAAGAGTCAGATAGCTGCAGGAAAGGCACCAGGATTCACCATAGATGAAGAAGGAGTACTTTGGTACAACGGTCGCCTGTGTGTACCGTCAGATTCAGAATTGAAGCAAGTCATACTGAAGGAAGCTCACGACACCCTGTATTCCATTCATCCCGGAGGAACCAAGATGTACCAAGACCTGAAGGAACAATTCTGGTGGCACGGAATGAAGCGAGAGATAGGAAGTTATATCGCCAAGTGTGATATATGTCAGCGAGTCAAGGCAGAACATCAACGACCCGCAGGATGTTGCAACCCTTACAGATTCCTGAGTGGAAATGGGATTCTGTCGGTATGGACTTTATCACAGGATTGCCCAAATCTAGCAGAGGAAATGACTCCATTTGGGTTGTCATTGATAGGTTGACCAAGGTTGCACACTTCATCCCTGTCAAGACCACCTACCAAGGCCCAAAGTTAGCTGAGTTATACATCTCAAGGATAGTAGCCCTGCACGGAACCCCGAAGTCAATTGTGTCAGATAGAGGATCACAGTTCACCTCAAGATTCTGGCAGAAAGTGCATGAAGGGCTAGGAACCCGTCTGAACTTCAGCACAGCTTATCACCCGCAGACTGACGGACAGACCGAGAGAGTCAACCAGATATTAGAAGATATGTTGAGAGCCTGTGTACTGGAATATGGATCCAAATGGGAAGACTGCCTACCATATGCAGAATTCTCGTACAACAACAGTCAAGCCAGCCAGATGGCCCCCTTTGAAGCCCTGTACGGAAGGAAATGCCGTACCCCTCTGAACTGGTCAGAAGTCGGAGAAAGCCAAATCTTTGGACCAGATGTTCTTCGAGAAGCCGAAGAGAAGGTGCACAAGATCCGCGAGTACCTCAAGACTGCACAATCCCGACAGAAGAGCTACGCTGACAAAAGACGCCGAGAGATGACCTTTGAGATTGGAGATTTTGTCTACCTCAAGGTGTCACCCCTCAAGGGAATGCAGAGATTCCAGCTGAAAGGAAAACTCGCACCCCGATATGTCGGACCATTCAAAGTTCTGAGTCGCCGAGGCGAAGTGTCTTATCAACTGGAACTACCTGAAGAAATGGCAGCCGTGCACAATGTGTTTCACATCTCACTGCTCCGGAAGTGCCTTGAAGTACCGGAGAAGACTGAAGTATTCAAGAATATAGATCATCGTTCGGTGGATATCAACACAGACTTGACCTACCGCGAAGTACCTATTCGCATCCTGGAAGAAGCATACAGAACCACCCGCACCAGGAGTATCAAGTTCTTGAAGATTCAGTGGAGCAATCACACTGAAGACGAAGCCACTTGGGAACGCGAAGAAGACATGAAGAAAGAATACCCCGATCTCTTTAGTACCTAGTTTTCTCTCGATCTCGGGACGAGATCTTTTGTAAGGGGGAAGGGTTTGTAACATCCCAAAATTTCAATCAAATGAACAAGAGAGAAATTCAAGATCCCAAAAATTAGGGTTAACAAAAACTTTTTCTCATCATATAGGTTTATGCATGTAGATCACTTTATTAATTATTTTGAGTGTGCAATTGCCATGATGTTTGCTTATGTGTTCTCTCTCACTCTAAAACCCTAGCAATGATCACTTGATCATCCAAACCCAAATAAAAAGAAAAGGGAAAAGAAATAATAAAAATCAATCTCACACACACATAAGGCTTAGGCCATTTTTACAAATCTTTGATCTAGGCCAATTTGGTTTGCCCCATTGAGTGTAATTGGTTACTAAACATATATTAACAACTTTAGAAACAATCAAACACAATTTAAATCAAAATGGAAACAAATATGAGCTCACATGTGATATGGTCATATGTGACATTTATAGTCTGGTACTCACTTTGAGCCCCTGGCTTTTCACTTTTCACTTCTACACCTGGCTATTTCTTTGCACCTCATCCAAGACCACATCAAGCACTACAACTTTGCCCAAAGCCACCACCCCAAATTCATCACCAATCTCAAATGGGAAGCAAGCAAAGTTGGAACTTTGTCACATATGTAAGATCATATGCAAAATGAGATTTTGCATCTCAATTCCATTTTGACCACCACCAACACCAAAATGCTACATTTAATATATGATTTCAACCCACCAAAAAGAATTTCAAAATTCGAAAATATTTTTCTTGCGGGCATTCTGTCGAACACATTGCAGGCAGGGTAAAAATCTGAGCCCATACCTCATTTCTATCTTGGACTTGGTCCAACTCTGGCCAACCCTGCAGCACTGGAGCTTCCTCTCACCTCCCTGCACCCTCCCATCAGCTTGCCAAGCACTGGAGCATGCCCACTTGACCAAAATCTTGCCATGCCGTGGCATGGCATGCCCATCTCATGCTCTCTCTCACTCTGGTCAATTCCAGCATGCCCTGCCTTGTCAAACCTCTCCCTCACACTCACCTGACCATGCCCAGACCAAGCCACGACCAATGCGTGCACCGCAACGGGTAGAAAACGCCGTGCCCAGACATGCCCAGGCATGCCCATGTCGCGCCAGTGCGCGCATGGCGCACACCCTGGACGCCCAGAGCACGACGGTGCCCGGCGTCATCGCGTCACCTCGAGCCTGCCCCTCAGCGCCAGTCGACGCGCGACAACTCCAGGAACCGCCCAGACATGGCCCCTGGCCCGCGGGAACGCCGCCGACGACGTGAGCTTCCACGGCCTTCCGCCATGCCCTGCGCGCTCCCGTCAAGCTCACCACCACTGCAGAGCCCCTGCCGCGCCACGAGCACGCGCGTCAGCTTCCCCATGACACCAGCCACAGTACGCGCCCATGCCTTGCCCCTTCGCCGCCATGGAACGACGGCGACGACGACGACCCTAGCCGGGCGCCACAGCCACCTCCCGCTCCTATAAAAGGAAGGCTTCTCCCACTGATCTGAGCACACCATTCGCCTCCACTCATCACCACACAACTCCTCGCCGCCTCAATTTGATCGATTAGCCACCGTAGTGCCCCAATCGCAAGGTCGCCGCCGCCGCCAGTAGCCGAAGCTCGCCGGAGAAGGAGACCTCCCCCGACGACGCCACTGCTTCCAGGCGCTTCCCCATCATCGACCACGTCGCGGCGCACCCCTCCGACGCTCGCCGGAGCTCCGACGGCCGCTCCGACCCCCTACCTCCGCCGCGCTCGCCTCTGCTTCTCGCCGTCGACGACGACAACCTCCAGCCGTTGGATCATCGCCTGATCCAACGCCTCTCGCTCAGCGTACCGATTCGGTAAGTTGAACCCGCTGACGTGTGGCCCCCGCCAGTCAGACGGCCCGCTGCGCTGGACGCAGACTTGGGCCGGCCCGTTTTCTTTTTCCTGTGCAGCCCAGTTATTTTCCCGCGCGAGCCCATGGATTCAAATTCGAATTTCCAGAATAACTAGAATATGCAATCTGATGCTGACTTTGAAATTTAATAGAGACAAATCCACTCAGCCAAATTTTACAAACTTTATATATTTGGAAACCTTATGAAATTGTCTACACAATGCCACTGGATAGAACCCTAGATCTTTTGTAGAATTAAAATGACAAAATAAACAAGGCAGGGACTTTTCTGCCTTATAATAATTCTTAAAAATCAACCATAAATGCTTTTCAGTTACTTCCACCTCCAATAATTCACATTTCACTTATACTAATTGTTTCTACAAAAATATGCCATGCTTACTTTAAATGATCATGGCTTAGTTGATTTAAATGCCCTTATGGCTATTTCTAGTCAAAGATATTGTCCAAAAATATTAGTAAATCATATGGGAGCTTTTCTTCCATTTAAATCTTGTCATGAACAATCCAATATGAGGTGGAGACTCTGGTCATAAAAATCTCATATGGTTTGTTGATGATATTAAATCATTACCATGATAGAATTAAATTGTATGGGGTGCTACACCCCATTTAAATCATTTTCTCAAATGATAAGTGTGAAGAGGTTGACTTGGGTCAACCTAGGTCACATATTATACATAAGAGAAATTAAATCTTAAAAAGATAATGAGAGGAAATTATTTCTCTGAATAATTCAAAAGTAACATTTAAGATTATTATGAGAGGAAATTATTTTTCCTAATTAATAAGAAAAACCCATCCACCAACATAATAGTGATATGTGATGCTAGTTTAATTTGTGTGAATCATGTGTGTGCTTAGTTTAGTAAATAGATTGGTGTGATGATTGTGTATCCCGTATTCGTATTTTAGACGCTAGTACCGAGGAGTATCCAGAGGAGGAGGAGGTCTACTGTCAGGGAGAAGAAGACCACTTTGACCAGTTTCCCAACCAAGGCAAGATAATACTCTTGCAAGTGTTAGCTCATCCTGAGCCAAGCACCACCCAGTTACTTTATCTTATGAGCCTAATTCCCAGTTTTATTTTAAGTTTTACTTACTGTTATTTTGTACTATTGTTTCATAATTCCATAGGGTTAAATGTTAGATTAGTACAAGAGTATCAAAGTTAGCCTAGGAGCAAAGCAAATTACTTAGCACCCCTCATCCTTAGATGCTAGTGCTAAATTAAACATGACTACTCTAGATGGGAACATGTGTGGTGAAATGTTGAAATGACTTTTGAAGGTGAATATGACCAAGAGAAGATGGTGATTTTTGATTAAAAACTAGTATTGGTTTGGATGCGATACCTTTCCAATTATTGAGTACCCCCACAATACCTGATTATGGGTAAGGGCTTAACTAGAAGTTTATGTATCTTAGTATGAGTTCCCTCTGAACACACATCATAGGGGTTATGCCGAGGCTGCCTCCGTTGTTGAGAAATGATGTGAAGTGAATTGTACGGCCAAGCCCTGTGCAGTTCCCAGGTTGACAGTTTTTCCGGGAGGCCAAGCTCATGGGGAGAGGTGCTCATACTAGGGTTAGTAAATGAAAGGTTATGGTTGATGATCCGCGTACTGTGTTACGATGATTCGGGGAAATCCCGACGGATGAAATCAAATGTTGTGGCACAAGTGTGCAACCTCTGCAGAGTGTAAATCTATTCGAATAGCCGTGTCCACGGTTACGGACGGTTGGAAAGGCCATACAGTTTCCAGTATTAGAATTTGATCATGTTGTTGATATGAATGGTGAATGGTGACTTGAATATTTTGAAAACACAACAGAGTTGTGGGAATGACACTAATGTTCCCACTTGAGTTAGTTAGCACTTGAATAAGTCTTTAGTAAATACCTGTGAACAAAAATTGGCTTTATGCAAATAAACTAGAGCTTAGTACCCCACTACTAGAAATGTTAGCACTTACACTAGTATTAGTTTGCGAGTACATAAAGTACTCACGGCTGTGTCCCTGGCTATTCAAATGGCCAGACTAAGAAGAGGAGCAGCAGTACGAGGAGGACGGTCAGCAGGAAGTCTACAACAACTAGGAGTCTGCTAACGTCAAGCGTTGGCCTGTGGACTATAGAGTCCTTGTATCTTACGCTTCCGCTATGAACTTGTGTTTGTTCGTTGATCAGTTCGTTGATCGTTAGATCAACTATTTGTGTAATATGGATCATGTGATTCCAATTTGTAAGACTTTATGAGTTGTAATGAATGATGACTGTGATACTTAACTATTATGCCTCGCAACAACAATATTCCTGGGATTGCGATGTATGACATAATAGGCATCCGGACTTAAAAATCCGGGTTGACAAGTTGTCCTGGTAGACATCTGGGTGACGCTGTTCATATGCTGACAGCTTCTGAACCATGTGCGCTAGTGACGGGTAGTCCGCTTGGGAGGCCACGTCCTTGATCGATGATGACAGACCCACCACCGCCAACTCGACTGCTTCCTTTTCGCTTACGTGAACCGAATAGCATCGGTTCCTAACGGTCCTGAAGCGCTGGATGTATTCTGACATTGTTTCGCGCTTCTGTCGTACTTGTGCTAGATCGGCAATGCCAGCCTCGGAAGCCTCTGAGTGATATTGCTCATGGAACCGTTCTTCCAGCTGCTTCCAAGTCTGGACTGAGTTCGGTGGCAGCGACGTGTACCAGCCGAAAGCCGATCCTGTGAGGGACTGTGAGAAGTACCTCACGCGCAGCTCGTCCGACGCTGAGATCATGCCCAGCTGTGCCAAATATCGGCTCACATGCTCGATGGAGCTGGAGCCATCTGATCCGCTGAACTTTGTGAAGTCCGGGAGCCGATATTTGGGTGGTAGCGGGATCAATTCGTACTCGTTGGGGTACGGCTTGGTATAGCCGATCGCCTTTCTTTTCGGCATCATGCCGAACTGATCTTTCAGGATCGTACAAATTTGATCCGCGGTGATGGCTGCAGGTGCCGAACCCTGAAGATTCGTCGGAGTGGCGTACTTAACCAGCCATGCTTGTTTCTCTGGTTCTGAGCCAACTGCAGGAGCTGGGCTCGGGAGTTTTGTCGGGGTGGCGTATTTAGCTAGCCACGTTTGCTTCTCGGGGTCTGCCTCCGACGTTCCTCCTGTTGCCCCAGAAGTCCCTGCTATAGCAACCTGGTTCGAGGGTGCCCAGGTGCTGCAGTCTGGCACGTATGCGCATGCGTACCCGTGCGGGATCTCCTTGGGCGCGTCCTGTAGAAATTGGTAGTCACTGGGGTCACCACCAATCTTGTAGACGACATAGGCCGATGAGTTCGGCGCTTCGGGCGCTGCCAACGCGAACGGCAGCGGTGGACGGGACTGGAGTAGCAACTCCCCTTGGTGAGTCCCTAGGGCTGGTCCTGACGGAGAGTACTGATGGCTCATGATCTCCTGGATCACGCGCAGCGCGACGCGCTCCAACGTATTTACCAGGCTCTCAGAATGGCGGTGCAGCGAATGAGCCACCATGAAGTTTATCTCCTGACGCAGCGACCTGGTGCGTTCCTCTGACGGGGTGGACAGGTCCACTCCATCAAGGGCGCCTTCAGGTGTGAACCCCTTCCATCTGATGCCATGGGAGCGGGTCCTGTGGAAAGAGCCGATTAGGTCGGCTTCGAGGGCAGACTTGACCTCGTCATACTTCTTCTTGAGCTCGCCAGAGAGCTCCTCGTACGTGACCGGAGTTTCTTCTGCCACCTCTGATGTAGATGGCATGGTTTTCGATGTTGAAGATTCGTCCCACCGGGCGTGCCAGAATGTGTTGACGTCGAAACCCACCGGCGGGCGGATCGGTCAACACCGTAGAGCCGGGAACAACTAGGGCTGCGGCTGGCCCAGTCCCTCGAGCGACGGCCCGCAAAGCCTCCCGGTCGCGCGCCGATGCAAATTGCAAGGGCGTGCCACCTGACCTATACCTGGTCAGGAAGGTGTGGATGATGCCTCGCTTAGTTTCCTGCAGGGCACACACGTACACGTTAAATACGAGCCTCGATCGGCTCTCAGGTTGTCCTGTGAATCGGCTCATGGAGCCGATCCACCCATGATTCGTCCGAGGTGGCCGAATATATGGTGGTCCTGCTTGATCATGATAAAGCATATGAGATCCACGACGATCTGGGGTTTTCACCGCATAATCGGATCATCCTACTCACGATTGGGCCTCGCGCTCACGCACGGTAAACGTAAGCCAGCCCTAGACAAGGCCTAAAAACCAACACTAGGTTGATCCTCGGAACGTCCTGTCTAGGGGCAGCAAACTACACCCTGCATGCCGCTGGATCCTCCAACCCTTTGTAAGGCCTAACTATTGCAGATATTAAACTAATCCTTGATGAATCAAGGAGCGACCGTAACGGATCAGATCTACTAAATAACGATCAAGCGGGGTGCCGCCCCCGCACCCATGATGAGGTACAGGGACGGCTAGATGCGCAAGGGTTGCACTACGACAGCATATGATACTAGGAACAATGCTAGCCCTAACACATCTATGATAACTACGTTGCTCGCCATCAAAAGGCTTCAGTACGAGCAACGCATGAACAACTAGGCAGGTCGTGCTGCCTAGATCGCGAGATGCGATCTAGGCAGCATGGTGCTTACCGGAGGAACCCTCGAGACGAAGGAGTTGGCGATGCGCCGAGATTGGTTTGTGTTGAACGTTGGTTGTTGTTTATTCCATAAACCCTAGGTACATATTTATAGTCCAGGGGACTTTCTAATGTGGGCGTGCACCAAACCGTGCACGGGTAAAACTCTAACTTCTACGAAGCCTACTATAAAGATACACGGGCTAACTAGCCCAAACTTGGTAAACAAGGCCGATTCACATATCTCTTCTATATGTATATCTTCAAGTCCATCTTGATCGCGGCCCACCTCTGACTTGGTCAAATTCTGGTGATAACAGATCGTGCTCCAAAAAGCCTCTACGAGTGCTAAGACGACGTTGACCTTTCCCTCTGCTATAGATGCCTCTACGAGTGCCGTAAATAGCAAGATTTTGGAAATATACATAAACAACAACCCACGTTCGATATTTTACTTATGGAAATATCAAGGAACAACGGGCTCATCGGCAGAATCACTACACCCGAAATATTCGGGAGTGCCTGTCGAAATTTAAAACGGTTGAAAGCAAAGTTGCGCATACAACAGGTTTAGCAAGACCTGCAACACGAGCTGATCACTCACATGATTTGCTAACCAACCAATATACATACATTTAAAAACGAGCAACTAAGATTCGCTCAAAATTGAAACTTGCCAACGGCAATAACATGGTAAAAGTACATATGCATGTATCTGCCAAATGAAAAGGCGTCATTACATAATCCAAATACTTGGATAAAGTAGCCAAACTATCTATTTACAAACAGACATTAAAACCCTGAAATCACCCTTGCGGAGTTCCTCTTTCCTCAGGTACCCTTGAGTCCTCCTCGAGTCTGTCGACAATTATGTTGGCGGGCAACAATACCTTCGGATACAGCGCCTCCAAGTCTCCAGTAGCATTGGCAATCGACAGCAAACCTGCCGAAGGATAACGCGCAAGTACAAGGGCAAGCGTAAATCTGGCCCCTGCAAAAACTTGCGCACGTACCAAGTCTCGGATCTTCTTGGCATTACCAAATTCAGACATCAAAGCAAGGAGAGTCGGGGGAACTGCGTTCAAAGGGAACATTGTCTTCCAAACCACCCTCATAGCCTTGTAGCACTTGTCAAAAAAGTGGTGGACCTGCTGAACTCGATCCTGAAATTGCGCCACAGTCGAAGCCTTCGAGTGCTCCCGCCAGAAAATTTCCTCGGCTGAGGATAGCTCGATCAAGGCATTCACACGCTCGTGAACCCGTTTGCTCTCTTCCGCACGATTCAGAGCTATGACTGACAAGGAAGCAAAAGAGGATCAGAGAAAACGCTATCAACCAAAGGGTGAAGAGATCAAAGGACTCACAGTTCAAGCTCTCGGTAGCTTTATGCAGCTCAGTAAGAGCGCGTCGGCTGCAATCTCGCTCTTCTTGTTGACAATCGCGGCCAAGGCGTAAGTGCTGCGCAGGTCCTTCTCCATCTGGGTGATCCGATCCTTCATCCGTTGGATCCGATCACCTTCGGGAAGAACGCCAGAGGAGTCATCAACAAACGAGGGCACCGGGAAAACCTGCAGGCAACAGCGTTAAGAGGATGATATGGTCAAATTAAGCATCCAACAAAACTCCCATCGGGAGAGGCATAAGTAATCCCTATCAGGAGAAGCACAAGTGAAGATATTATGATAAAAGCATGCTGGCAACATTGCCAGCACAGTGTTCATTACAAACTTAAGTTCTCGCAACAGAATAATGTTTCATACTAGCCCAAGGATAAAATTGTTACAACAGTCAAGGAGCCTGAGTCTGAGTCGACAGGCTGGGGCCAACCGATGTTTTTCCTGAAACTAAATCGAGGAGCTGGCGAGCACAAGTACGGGCGGACGCCGTAAAGGCGCTTAAATCAATAGATCGCCCATCTTTCTCTTTCGGCAGCTCCTTAGTCATTTCTTCGATGTCAGCCTTAAAGCCGTAACCCATCATAAGTTGGAAGGCAAGGAGGGCACCATAGGTACGCGAGGTACGCTTGAATACCTCAATGACTTCCTTGGTGTCGACTGCGAAGGCATCAATCAGCTGCCCCAGAGTCTTCTCCTGCTTGGCCTTGGGGAATATCATCGAATGCATCCGCGTCAGAGCACCCTTTCCCTTGTCAAGAAGCTCCCGGGTAAGTTGGTGGGCGGCGAGAACCGTCGACACACCATTTGCCGGGGAATTGCTCGGAATTTTGTCCAAGGCAGTAGCAGGGATGCTGGCGGCTTCTGCAAGAAATTAAAGGAAATCGTTGACGAAGAAACAGATCCATAAAAAGTGATAATCTACAAGGGATGTATGAAAGAACTTACCAAGTAGGGCCAAGGCAGACTGACGGAGGAGTTCATCCTTTTCCGCCGCCCGAGCTTCCTCCTCCTTCAGCGTCTCCTTCAGCTTGTTCAGCTCTACTTTCAGGGAGTCGACCTCCTGGCGAGCTATGGCGGCCTTTTTGATGGCACCATCCAACTTTGAAGAGGAAGACTTAGCTTCCTCCTGCAGCCGAATTTTGTCCGCCTCTAGAGAGGTGAATTGAGAGGCGAAGGCCTCTAAAGAGGATATCACACCTCGTAGATCCTTGAAGAAAGGGAATGTTTTACAAAGATCATTAGGCAAAGACACATTCCAAAAGCTTCTTATTAGACTCGACAAAGACTTACAGAAGGAGGAGCTGTGGCCGCAACAGGAGCATCTTTCCCTTTGGAAAGAGAGGAGGCAGTTGATGCTTGCGCCGCGGGAGCCGCCTTAGGAGCCGAAGCTTCGGAAGCTGCGGCGGCTGGCGAGACAGCATCAGATCTGACCCTCTTAGGTGGAGGCTCAATGAAAGCATCGTCACTACAAGAAATGAGAAAAATGTGAAAAGACCAAGAAGCTGAAAATAGTAAAAAGAAGAAAAACACTTACAAATCAAGGAGATCATCTTCATCGGCAAAGCCGCCGATTGATCTCTTCGTAGGTGGAGCCCTGGTCTCCTCCGCAGCTGCATTAACAAAGGCATCGTGATCAGCGTCATCATCGCGCACTGATCCCTCTGTGTCGCAAGTATCACCGGCTGATGGGGGGAGATTGGCATGGGCAGTTTCAGAATCTATCGGGTCATCATGTTCGCTTGATGGGCTTGTATGCTCAACAGTACGAGAGTCAACGGGTTCTGAAGAGCCTCTTCCTTCGGAAGTATCATTTGGCAAGTTATGTAAGTCCCCGGGGGCTACGAGGGTCTGTCGAAGAAAAGACAAATGAGAATAACAGTAATATATGTCGATTAAGTAAATAGCAGCATAACAAGAATTTAAGGAGGGAAATTACCTCTGGCGGTGGATGATCGGCATCAAAAGGAGTATACGGAGACATCAGTGGGATCGAGTCTTCTTGGCTGAAGAAAGTGAGGCGACGGACTTCATCGAGCAGTTCTTTTTCCGACAGTTCGGCAGCGTTAATTCTAGTCTCATCCTTTGGACCTGAATACAACCACATTGGGCGAACTCTAGCCATGACTGGTTGGACTCGACGTTTCAGAAACACTGCCGCTACCTCGGTGCCGACCATAGTTTGTCCGTCAGCCTCCTTGATCCGAAGGAATCTGGCAAATAATTCATCGGCTGCCACTTTTTCGTCGGGAGAGAGAACATTCTTCCAGGAATTCTTAGGCTTGGCCTCAAGGACATCGACAAAGCGAGGAAGCTGAGATTCGGGTGACAAGGAATCCTTGATATAGAACCACTTCAATCTCCACCCTTGCACGGACTCTCTCATTGGGAAATTGAAGTAATTGACATCCGAACGAGCTACAAATCCCACTCCTCCGGTGACAAAAGATCCGTTACTACTGCTGTATCTCTTCACATAGAAGATCTTTTTCCACAACCCAAAATGAGGCTCAACGCCCAGATATGCTTCGCAGAGGGTGATAAACACAGGAACGTGGAGGATTGAGTTGGGAGTGAGTTGCCACAGTTGGATTTCGTAAGTTCGCAGGAGATGGAGGAGGAATTCGTGAACGGGAAGCGAAAGGCCTCGGTATAAGAACGACAAGAACATCACGGTAAAACCGGCAGGGGGATTAGGTCGAGAAATCGCACCTGGAAAGATCACATTCCCCTCATCGGAGGAGATCAATCCCAGGCTTCGGGATCTCTTCTCGTCACGCTTGGTGACGGTTGAAGCTATCCAATCTCCGGGCCTGGCTGCTGAGCTCGGTGGCGCCGGCGGCGCCGGAGCTGGGGGAGGAGCGCTTGGGGCGCCCTCCTTCGAAAGAATCGAGGAAGATTTGGCGGCGGCACCACCGCTCGTGGAGCTGGCGGCGGCGCTAGGGTTCTTCTTCTTCACCATTGTGAGATCTGGGAGAAACCGGAAGGCAGTGGTGGCGGCGCGAGCAGTTGTGAACGGGAGAAGAGGAAGAACAGCGAAGGGATGAATGAAGGAGAAGATTAGGGATTTCTATCTCTTGGGAAACTTAAGGAAGGCCTCGTATTGTCAGTGGGCCTTTTCTCCAGTTAATGGTTGCGGAAATCGAGGAGGTGCCTCGCTAACCGTGTAAGAGGAGCAGGAATTGCTCGAAAACAGGGCTGGCAGGTCGTGTCTTATCAGTCAAAATCAAGGGGACAGAAAAACGTCATCAATGACGTCATGAAGAATGATTGCATACGAAGAGATAAGAAAGTATCGGGTGATCGACTTGAGCCTACGTACGGATTGCGAGCATCCGCACCTAGGCTCGGGGGCTACTCCCATCGGGAGCACTGACGCGCACCCGATAGAATAAAGACTCGAGGAAAAACCAGACTCGGGGGCTACTCCCATCGGGAGCGCTGGACGCGCACCCGATAGAACTTTTTTGCACTCCAGGATCATGCCCGGGGACTTGATTCTGTGTAGGGTAACGTTGTTTTGCCATCGGCAGTTAACCAACAAAAGTTGGGCACGTTATTCGTTATCCCTTGCATAAAGAAAATGTATCGGATGGACTACAAAGACTTGCAGGAAAAAGCTTCGGCAGAAGAAAATGCTCGAGTGGTACAACTTGAGTCTACGCACGGATTGCAAGCATCCGTACCTAGACTCGGGGGCTACTCCCATCGGGAGCGCTAAACGCGCACCCGATAGAAGATAGAAGATAAAAGATAGAAGAAAGGCAAGAATGATCGAGGAGAAGGACTTCGGAAGAAGACATGCTTTAGTCTCTACCCGAACTATGTTCGGCTAGACACTCGGGGGCTACTGACGTGGGCATTACCCTTCGGGTAACCAATGTTGCTCTACCCTATACGGTCCAACTGGAGGCCCATGAAGGTACCCGATGGCAAGATGGGCCACTAGGGTGCGGCGGAAGATTACTTGGAGTACAAGTCACGGAGGAAGCCGAACAAGGAGAGATTGAGAATAGATCTACTGTAAACCTACTCGTACTTGATGAGACCTCTCGAGAACTGGCCACCTATATAAAGGCCAGGAGAGGGGCTATCGAGACACAATCAACCTTAGCAATACTAGCCAACAGAAGCTTAGAACTAGGTTACCCTAGCAACTAGCATCTCGACGAGATCACAGCCGAACGATTCGGCACCCCATTGTAACCTGTTTTCATCATAATCAAAGAACAGACAGGCAGGACGTAAGGGTTTTACCTCATCGAGGGCCCCGAACCTGGGTAAATCGCTCTCCCCGCTTGTCTGTGTACCGATGTCTCATGTCAGCTTGCAGGATTCCATCAACCCTAAGCCCCTATCGGAGGGCATTGCCGAGGAGCACCCTCGACACCCATGGTTCATCCCTGCATATTTCAAGAAGACTCAAGCATCTAAGCTTGGGGATGCCCAAGGAATTAATCCCCTTCTTCATCGACAACTTATCAGGTCACCTCTAGTGAAACTATATTTTTATTCAGTCACATCATATGTGCTTTACTTGGAGCGTCTGTGTGCTTTTATTTTTGTTTTTGTTTGAATAAACTCGGATCCTAGCATTCTTTGTGTGGGAGAAAGACACGCTCCGCTGTTTCATATGAACACTGGTGTTCTTAGCTTTACTTTTAATGTTCATGGCGAAGGTTGAAACTGCTTCGTTCATTGTTATATGGTTGGAAACGGAAAATGCTTCATGTGGTAATTGGTATATTGTCTTGAATAATTTGATACTTGGCAATTGTTGTGCTCAAATAGATCATGTTTAAGCTCTTGCATCATGTACTTTGCACCTACTAATGAAGAACTAATGTAGAGCTTGTTGAAATTTGGTTTGCATGATTGGTCTCTCTAAAAGTCTAGATATTTTCTGGTAAAAGTGTTTGAACAACGAGGAAGACAGTGTAGAGTCTTATAATGCTTGCAATATGTTCTTATGTAAGTTTTGCTGTACCGGTTCATACTTGTGTTTGCTTCAAACAACCTTGCTAGCCAAAGCCTTGTACGAGAGGGAATACTTCTCGTGCATCCAAAACCTTGAGCCAAAACCGATGCCATTTGTGTCCACCATACCTACCTACTATGTGGTATTTTTCTGCCATTCCAAGTAAATACTTCATGTGCTACCTTTAAACAATTCAAAAGTTATTATCTCTTATTTGTGTCAATGTTTTATAGCTCATGAGGAAGTATGTGGTGTTTTATCTTTCGATCTTGTCATTTACTTCTGACAGACTTTCACCAATGGACTAGTGGCTCATCCGCTTATCCAATAATTTTGCAAAAAGAGCTGGCAATGGGGTTCCCAGCCCCAATTAATTAACTTGCATTAATGATTCTCTTCACATGCTTTGCCCTGATCAATCAGTAAGCAACTTAATTTTGCAAAAAAAGACACTCCTCCATGGTATGAGAATGTTGGAAGGCACCCGAGGATTCGGTTAGCCATGGCTTGTGAAAGCAAAAGGTTGGGAGGAGTGTCATCCATCAATAATGAAACTAAAATACATGTGTAAACAAAAGAGAAGAGGGATGATCTACCTTGCTGGTAGAGATAACGTCCTTCATGGGAGCCGCTCTTGAAAGTCTGGTTGATAAGGTAGTTAAAGTACCCGCTACCATTCGTTGACAACAACAAACACCTCTCAAAACTTTACTTTTATGCTCTCTATATGATTTCAAAACTTAAAAAGCTCTAGCACATGATTTAATCCCTGCTTCCTGATACGTCTCCAACGTATCGATAATTTCTTATGTTCCATGCTACTTTATTGATGATACCTACATGTTTTATGCACATTATATGTCATATTTATGCATTTTCCGGAACTAACCTATTAACAAGATGCCGAAGAGCCCTGTTTTCTGCTGTTTTTGGTTTCAGAAATCCTAGTAAAGAAATATTCTCGAATTGGACGAAACTTTCGCCCAGGGTCCTATTTTTGCACGAAGCTTCCGAAGACCGAAGACCTAACGAAGTGGGGCCACGAGGTGGCCAGAGGCTAGGCCGGCGCGGCCCAGGCCCTGGCCGCGCCGACCCACCCCTAGGCCCCTCGTGTGGCCCTCGCGTTGACCTTCCGCCTACTTAAAGCCTCCGTCGCGAAACCCCCAGTACCGAGAGCCACGATACGGAAAACCTTACAGAGACGCGCCGCCGCGAATCCCATCTCGGGGATTCAGGAGATCGCCTCCGCACCCTGCCGGAGAGGGGATTCATCTCCCGGAGGACTCTTCATCGCCATGATCGCCTCCGGAGTGATGAGTGAGTAGTTCACCCCTGGACCATGGGTCCATAGCAGTAGCTAGATGGTCGTCTTCTCCTTGTTGTGCTTCATTGTTAGATCTTGTGAGCTGCCTAACATGATCAAGATCATCTATATGTAATTCTATATGTTGTGTTTGTCGGGATCCGATGGATAGAGAGTACTATGATTATGGTGATTATCAATCTATTGTTCATGTGTTGTTTATGATCTTGCATGCTCTCCGTTATTAGTAGAGGCTCTGGCCAAGTTTTTACTCTTAACTCCAAGAGGGAGTAATTATGCTCGATAGTGGGTTCATGCCTTCATTGATACCTGGGACAGTGACAGAAAGTTCTAAGGTTGTGATGTGCTGTTGCCACTAGGGATAAAACATTGATGCTATGTCTAAGGATGTAGTTGTTGATTACATTACGCACCATACTTAATGCAATTGTCTGTTGCTTTGCAACTTAATACTGGAGGGGGTTCGGATGATAACCTGAAGGTGGACTTTTTAGGCATAGATGCAGTTGGATGGCGGTCTATGTTCTTTGTCGTAATGCCCAATTAAATCTCACTATATTTACCATGTCATGTATATGCATTGTTATGCCTTTCTCTATTTGTCAATTGCCCGACCGTAATTTGTTCACCCAACATGCTTTTATCTTATGGGAGAGACACCTCTAGTGAACCGTGGACCCCGGTCCTATTCTTTACATAGCATACAATCTACTTGTTTTACTGTTTTCTTTGCAAACATCTTCCACTCGATACGTTTAATCCTTTGTTACAGCAAGCCGGTGAGATTGACAACCTCACTGCTTCGTTGGGGCAAAGTACTTTGGTTGTGTTGTGCAGGTTCCTAGTTGGCGCCGGAATCCCTGGTGTTGCGCCGCATCACATTTCGCGACCATCAACCTTCAACGTGCTTCTTGGCTCCTCCTGGTTCGATTAAACCTTGGTTTCTTTCTGAGGGAAAACTTGCTACCGTGCGCATCATACCTTCCTCTTGGGGTTCCCAACGAACGTGTGAGTTACACGCCATCAAGCTCTTTTTCTGGCGCCGTTGCCGGGGAGATCAAGACACGCTGCAAGGGGAGTCTCCACTTCTCAATCTCTTTACTTTGTTTTTGTCTTGCTTTATTTTATTTACTACTTTGTTTGCTGCACCTAAACAAAATACAAAAAAATTAGTTGCTAGTTTTACTTTATTTACTGTCTTGCTCTTTATATCAAAACACAAAAAAATTAGTTACTCGCATTTACTTTATCTAGTTTGCTTTATTTACCGTTGCTAAAATGGCCAACCCTGAAAATACTAAGTTGTGTGACTTCACAAATGCAAATAATAATGATTTCCTATGCACACCTATTGCTCCACCTGCTACTACAGCAGAATTCTTTGAAATTAAACCTGCTTTACTAAATCTGGTCATGAGAGAACAATTTTGGTGCTAGTTCTGATGATGCTGCTGCCCATCTCAATAATTTTGTTGAACTTTGTGAAATGCAAAAGTATAAAGATGTAGATGGTGATATTATTAAATTGAAAGTGTTTCCTTTCTCATTAAGAGGAAGAGCTAAAGATTGGTTGCTATCTTTGCCTAAGAATAGTATTGATTCATGGACTAAATGCAAGGATGCTTTTATTGGTAGATATTATCCTCCCGCTAAAATTATTTCTTTGAGAAGTAGCATAATGAATTTTAAACAATTAGATACTGAACATGTTGCTCAAGCTTGGGAGAGAATGAAAACTTTGGTAAAGAATTGCCCAACCCATGGACTGACTACTTGGATGATCATCCAAACCTTTTATGCAGGACTAAATTTTTCTTCGCGGAATTTATTGGATTCAGCTGCTGGAGGTACCTTTATGTCCATCACATTGGGGGCGGCTACAAAACTTCTTGATGATATGATGATAAATTACTCTGAATGGCACACGGAAAGAGCTCCACAAGGTAAGAAGGTAAATTCTGTTGAAGAAACCTCTTCCTTGAGTGATAAGATTGATGTGATTATGTCTATGCTTGTGAATGGTAGATCTAATGTTGATCCAAATAATGTTCCTTTAGCTTCATTGGTTGCTCAAGAAGAAAATGTTGATGTGAATTTCATTAAAAATAATAATTTCAACAACAATGCTTATAGGAACAACTCTGGTAATAACTATAGGCCATATCCTTCTGCTAATGGTAATGGTTATGGTAATTCTTATGGGAATTCTTACAACAATAATAGAAGTGTACCCTCTGGTCTTGAAGCCATGCTTAAAGAATTTATTAGTACACAAACTGCTTTTAACAAATCTGTTGAGGAAAAGCTTGATAAAATTGATACTATCGCTTCTAGAGTTGATAGACTTGCCTCTGATGTTAATCTTTTAAAGTTGAAAGTTATGCCTAATAATGATCTTGATAATAAGATTACTACTACAGCAAATGCCATCCAAGTTAGAATTAATGAGAATATAAGATTAATGGCTGAGTTGCGTGCTAGGTGGGATAGAGAAGAAAATGAAAAACTAGCTAAAGAGAATAATGTAGCTAAAGTTTGGACTATTACCACCACTAGTAATGCTAATTCTTCACATGTTGCTACACCTCCTACTATCAATGGTAAAATAATTGGTGTTGGCAATGTTTCTACTCCTAGTGCAAAGCGTACAAAACTGCCTGAAATTGCTAAAACTGCTGAAACTGCTTGTGATAAAACTGCTGAAATTTTTTCCAACCTTGGGAATAATGATCCCATTGCTGTAGCTCATAATGATTTAGATTTTGATGATTGTCACATCTCTGAAGTTATAAAGTTCTTACAAAAACTTGCTAAAAGTCCTAATGCTAGTGCTATAAATTTAGCCTTTACAAAACATATTACAAATGCTCTCATAAAAGCTAGAGAAGAGAAACTAAAACTTGAAACTTCTATTCCTAGAAAGTTAGAAGATGGTTGGGAGCCCATCATTAAAATGAAATTCAATGACTTTGAATGTAATGCCTTATGTGATCTTGGTGCAAGTATTTTGTTATGCCTAAAAAGATTTATGATATGCTTGACTTGCCACCATTGAAGAATTGTTATTTGGATGTTAATCTTGCCGATAATGTTAAAAAGAAACCTTTGGGAGGATTGATAATGTGCATATTACGGTTAACAATAACCTTGTCCCCGTTGATTTTGTTGTCTTGGATATTGAATGCAATGCATCTTGTCCAATTGTGTTGGGAAGACCTTTTCTTCGAACTGTTGGTGCTGTTATTGATATGAGGGAAGGTAATATTAAATATCAATTTCCTCTCAAGAAAGGTATGGAACACTTCCCTAGGAAGAGAATGAAGTTGCCTTTTGATTCTATTATTAGAACAAGCTATGATGTTCATGCTTCTACTCTCGATGTTACTTGATTTGCACTTTCTGCGCCTAGCTGAAAGGCGTTAAAGAAAAGCGCTTATGGGAGACAACCCATGTTTTTACCTACAGCAATTTTTTGTTTTATTGAGTCTTGGAAGTTGTTTACTACTGTAGCAACCTCTCCTTATCATGTTTTTGTGCCAAGTAAAGTTTCTATGTCAAAGTTGTATTATATTTGGGATCGCTGCGCAGAAACAGCATTGCTGTCTGTCACGAATCTGGGCATAATTCTCTGTAGAAAATTCGAAAAATCTGCCAATTTACGAGCGTGATCCTCAGATATGTACGCAACTTTCATTAGTTTTGAGTTTTTCCATTTGAGCAAGTCTGGTGCCATTTATAAATTCGTCTTTACGGACTGTTCTGTTTTTGACAGATTCTGCCTTTTATTTCGCATTGCCTCTTTTGCTATGTTGGATTTATTTCTTTGATCCATTAATGTCCAGTAGCATTATGCAATGTCCAGAAGTGAAAATAATGATTGTGTCACCTCTGAATGTGTGAATTATTAATGATGCACTAACCCTCTAATGAGTTTGCTTGAAGTTTGGTGTGAAGGAAGTTTTCAAGGGTCAAGAGAGGAGAATGATATACTAAGATCAAGAGGAGTGAAAGCTCTAAGCTTGGGGATGCCCCGTGGTTCATCCCTGCATATTTTAAGAAGACCAAAAGCCTAAGCTTGGGGATGCCCAAGGCATCCCCTTCTTCATCGACAACATCATCAAGTTCCTCCCCGAAACTATATTTTTATTCATCACATCTGTGTTCTTTACTTGGAGCGTTGGTTTGTTTTCGTTTTTGTTTTTGTTTGAATAAGATGGATCCTAGCATTCACTTTGTGGGAGAGAGACACGCTCCGCTGTTGCATATGGACACATGTGTCCTTAGGCTTTACTCATAATGTTCAAGGCGAAGTTTCTTCTTCGTTAATTTGTTATATGGTTGGAATTGGAAAATGCTACATGTAGTAATTCTAAAAATGTCTTGGATAATGTGATACTTTGCAATTGTTGTGCTCATGTTTAAGCTCTTGCATCATATGCTTTGCACCCATTAATGAAGAAATACATAGAGCTTGCTAAAATTTGATTTGCATATTTGGTTTCTCTAAGGTCTAGATAATATCTAGTATTGAGTTTTGAACAACAAGGAAGACAGTGTGGAGTCTTATAATGTTTACAATATGTCTTTTATGTGAGTCTTGCTGCACTTGTTCATCCTTGAGTTTGCTTCAAATAACCTTGCTAGCCTAAACCTTGTATCGAGAGGGAATACTTCTCATGCATCCAAAATCCTTGAGCCAACTACTATGCCATTTGTGTCCACCATACCTACCTACTACATGGTATTTATCCGCCATTCCAAAGTAAATTGCTTGAGTGCTACCTTTAAAATTCCATCATTCACCTTTGCAATATATAGCTCATGGGACAAAATAGCCTTAAAAACTATCGTAGTATTGAATATGTACTTATGCACTTTATATTTTATTAAGTTGCGTTGTGCGATAACCATGCTTCCGGGGAACGCCATCAACTATTGTTGAATATCATGTGAGTTGCTATGCATGTCCGTCTTGTCTGAAGGTCTATCATTTTAGTGGTTGGAGCATGCAAAATTGTTAGAGAAGAACATTGGGCCGCTAACTAAAGCCATGAACCATGGTGGAAGTTTCAGTTTTGGACATATATCCTCAATCTCATATGAGAATAATAACTTTGCTACATGCTTATGCATTTAAGAGGAGTCCATTATCTGTTGTCCATGTTGTCCCGGTATGGATGTCTAAGTTGAGAATAATCAAAAGCGAGAAATCCGAAATGCGAGCATTCTCCTTGGACCTTTGTACAGGCGGCATGGAGGTACCCCTTTGTGACACTTGGTTGAAACATGGCATGCAAAGATCCGGTAGTCCAAGTTAAGTAGGACAAGGTGCGGGCACTATTAGTATACTATGCGTGAGGCTTGCAACTTGTAAGATATAATTTTCATAACTCATATGCTTTATTACTACCGTTGACAAAATTGTTTCATGTTTTCAAAATAAAAGCTCTAGCACAAATACAGCAATCGATGCTTTCCTCTTTGAAGGACCATTCTTTTACTTTTATTGTTGAGTCAGTTTACCTATCTCCTTCCACCTTAAGAAGCAAACACTTGTGTGAACTGTGCATTGATTCCTACATACTTGCATATTGCACTTGTTATATTACTTTATGTTGACAATATCCATGAGATATACATGTTATAAGTTGAAAGCAACCGCTGAAACTTAATCTTCTTATGTGTTGCTTCAACACCTTTACTTTGATTTATTGCTTTACGAGTTAACTCTTATGCAAGACTTATTGATGCTTGTCTTGAAGTACTATTCATGAAAAGTCTTTGCTATGATTCAGCTTGTTTACTCATGTCATTACCTTTGCTTTGATCGCCGCATTCATTACATATGTTTACAAATAGTATGATCAAGATTTTGATGGCATGTCACTTCAGAAATTATCTTTGTTATTTACCCTCGGGACGAGCAGAACTAAGCTTGGGGATGCTGATACGTCTCCAACGTATCGATAATTTCTTATGTTCCATGCTACTTTATTGATGATACCTACATGTTTTATGCACATTATATGTCATATTTATGCATTTTCTCGAACTAACCTATTAACAAGATGCCGAAGAGCCAGTTTGTTTTCTGCTGTTTTTGGTTTCAGAAATCCTAGTAAAGAAATATTCTCGGAATTGGACGAAACTTTCGCAGGGTCCTATTTTTGCACGAAGCTTCCGTAAGACCGAAGACCTAACGAAGTGGGGCCACGAGGTGGCCGAGGCGCGGCGCGGCCAGGCCCCGGCCGCGCCGACCTACCCCCTAGGCCCCTCGTGTGGCCCCTCGCGTTGACCTTCCGCCTACTTAAAGCCTCCGTCGCGAAACCCCAAGACCGAGAGCCACGATACCCTTACAGAGACGCGCGCCGCGAATCCCATCTCTGGGATTCGAGATCGCCTCCGGCCGGAGAGGGGATTCATCTCCCGAGGACTCTTCATCGCCATGATCGCCTCCGGAGTGATGAGTGAGTAGTTCACCCCTGGACCATGGGTCCATAGCAGTAGCTAGATGGTCGTCTTCTCCTTGTTGTGCTTCATTGTTAGATCTTGTGAGCTGCCTAACATGATCAAGATCATCTATATGTAATTCTATATGTTGTGTTTGTCGGGATCCGATGGATAGAGAGTACTATGATTATGGTGATTATCAATCTATTGTTCATGTGTTGTTTATGATCTTGCATGCTCTCCGTTATTAGTAGAGGCTCGCCAAGTTTTTACTCTTAACTCCAAGAGGGAGTAATTATGCTCGATAGTGGGTTCATGCCTTCATTGATACCTGGGACAGTGACAGAAAGTTCTAAGGTTGTGATGTGCTGTTGCCACTAGGGATAAAACATTGATGCTATGTCTAAGGATGTAGTTGTTGATTACATTACGCACCATACTTAATGCAATTGTCTGTTGCTTTGCAACTTAATACCGGAGGGGGTTCGGATGATAACCTGAAGGTGGACTTTTAGGCATAGATGCAGTTGGATGGCGGTCTATGTTCTTTGTCGTAATGCCCAATTAAATCTCACTATATTTACCATGTCATGTATATGCATTGTTATGCCTTTCTCTATTTGTCAATTGCCCGACCGTAATTTGTTCACCCAACATGCTTTTATCTTATGGGAGAGACACCTCTAGTGAACTGTGGACCCCGGTCCTATTCTTTACATAGCATACAATCTACTTGTTTTACTGTTTTCTTTGCAAACATCTTCCACTCGATACGTTTAATCCTTTGTTACAGCAAGCGGTGAGATTGACAACCTCACTGCTTCGTTGGGGCAAAGTACTTTGGTTGTGTTGTGCAGGTTCCTAGTTGGGCCGGAATCCCCGGTGTTGCGCCGCATCACATTTCGCGACCATCAACCTTCAACGTGCTTCTTGGCTCCTCCTGGTTCGATTAAACCTTGGTTTCTTTCTGAGGGAAAACTTGCTACTGTGCGCATCATACCTTCCTCTTGGGGTTCCCAACGAACGTGTGAGTTACACGCCATCACTTCCCTTTGCGAAGGGTCTTTCTTTTACTTTATGTTGAGTCAGTTTACCTACTTCTTTCTATCTTAGAAGCAAACACTTGTGTCAACTGTGTGCATTGATTCTAACATGTTTACTTATTGCACTTGTTATATTGCTTTATGTTGACAACTATCCATGAGATATACATGTTACAAGTTGAAAGCAATTGCTGAAACTTAATCATCCTTTGTGTTGCTTCAAAACCTTCTACTAAGAATCTATTGCTTTATGAGTTAACTCTTATGCAAGACTTATTGATGCTTGTCTTGAAAGTACTATTCATGAAAAGTTTTTGCTATATGATTCAGTTGTTTAGTCATTATCTTTTTGTTAGCAAACTATAGACTATTGCTTTGAATCACTTCATTCATCTCATATGCTTTACAATAGTATTGATCAAGATTATGTTGGTAGCATGTCACTTCAAAAATTATTCTTGTTATCGTTTACCTACTCGAGGGCGAGTAGGAACTAAGCTTGGGGATGCTTGATACGTCTCAAACGTATCCATAATTTCTTATGTTCCATGCTAGTTTTATGACAATACCTACATGTTTTGCTTACACTTTATAATGATTTTATGCATTTTCTGGAACTAACCTATTAACAAGATGCCCAGTGCCGGCTCTTTCTGTTTTTGGTTCCAGAAGGCTGTTCGGGCAATATTCTCGGAATTGGACGAAACAAAAGCCCACGATCTTATAATTCACGGAAGGTTCCAGAAGTCCGAAGGGGAGACGAGGAAGGGCAGCAGGGGGCCCACACCATAAGGCGGCGCGGTGGCCCCCTGGCCGCGCCAGCCTATGGAGGGAGCCCCGGCCCTCCGACTCCGCCTCTTCGCCTATATAACCCCTCGTGACCTAAAAACCCGATACCAATTGACGAAACTCCAGAAAGACTCCAGACGCTGCCGCCATCGCGAAACTCCGTTTCGAGGGACAAGTCTCTCGTTCCGCACGCCGTCGACGGGAAATGCCCCCGGAGTCATCTCCATCGACATCACCGCCATCTTCATCGCCGTTGTTGTCTCCCATGCCGAGGAGGGAGTAGTTCTCCCCGAGGCTGAGGGCTCTACCGGTAGCTATGTGGTTCATCTCTCTCCCATGGTGTGATCTATATGAATATGTAGATGTTACTCTTGTCTATTATGCACTCTAGAGGTTACTTTAATATGAACTCCGGATTCACTCCATGATGTAATGGTGACAGTGTGTGCATCGTGTGTGTTTCCTTTATGAAGTTGTGGAGCTTGTTTACTCCGGCTTGAGGGAGCTCTTGTAGCCCTACACAATGAATGGTGTTTGTTATCCAACAAGAGAGTGTGGAAGTAGCACAAGTGAGGAGAAGTTATTTATTTATTATGTGATCAATGTTGAGAGTGTCCACTAGTGAAAGTAGGATCCCTAGGCCTTGTTTCCAATACTGCAAACACCGCTTACTTACTATTCTACTGCATGTTTACTTGCTGCAATATTTACTTCTTATCGCAATTAGCATCTATCACCATCTATACCACCTGCGTTTTAATATCTCTTCCCCGAACTAGTGCACCTATACATCTGACAAGTGTATTAGGTGTGTTGGGGACACAAGAGACTTCTGTATCTTAATTGCAGGGTTGCTTGAGAGGAATATCTTTGACCTCTACCTCCCTGAGTTCGATAAATCTTGGGTGATTCACTTAAGGAAACTTGCCGTTCTACAAACCTCTGCTCTTGGAGGCCCAACACTATCTACAAGAATAGAAGCACACGTAGACATCAGCGCATCTTCAGAACCTCAGCATGGTCTCGGGGATGCTCTCAATCAACGGCGCCATGGAGGTCGCCGGCGACAGAGGTTTGCGGACTGTGGAATAAAGAGAGAATGAGAGGGGATAAAGATGGTCTACGATGAACGAGGCTTCACGGAGATTCTCCTCGAGGTTTTATACGCTAGGGGAAGCACTGTGGCTGCGACACGACGAGGACGGCGGTCGGGAGGTGGCGGCGTCTGGAGAGTTTGTTTGAGCGCAGATATTTTTCTTCTAGATATGCTCGGACGTGAATCATTAGTGCAAGGTCTTGAGTGTCTTGTTGGCGTCCGGGAGAGTCAAAGAAGGCGGTGACGAGGCTCGCCGGCGTGTCGTGCTCGGAGAAGAAGACGAAGGTGATGGCCTTCCTCTTCACAAGCGGTATGGATCGTTTCCCTGGGGCTGGGCTGGCTGGGCCAAGGCTAGGCTGTCCACGGCTGCCGGCCGTGTAAGGTATCTCTCTCTATTTTCTCTTTATATTTTTGTTTTATTTTTGTTTGAATTTCTATTTGAATTCAAATTGATTACTGTTTTTTTTTTTGCAAATTCTAAAATATTTGAATATCAAGATAACTTGATACTATTGCTTACTGCATAGTGTTACTTTTTAAATAAATATTTAATTGTTGATTAGGTTGATATTTTGTGAGGTTTAATGAAAATGGACATAGACCTATGTTTTTATTTTAGTTCCTTTTAATTTAGGAACCAAATGTATTTAGGTGATTTGAATTTTATAACCTAGGCATGATGAACACATTATATTTTTCTAGTGCTAAACAATAGTGATTATTCACATATAGTTTAATTATGGCTAGAGTTTAAAATAAGTGGTAATGAGAATGGGATTGGTGCATGATTTTATGTAGAGAATTATTTCCAAGGGTTTAAGAAAATGGTTGGCTTAACTCTATGTTAAATAATCTTGCTTAGAAAACTCTTGCTTGAATTATTTAAAATGAATCCTAAACTCATCATGATTAACTCTCTTGTTGAGGTCATGCTATTTTATAAAATGCTATTCATTTGGTTCACTTAGGCAAAGTATTTGGATTGCAAAGTATAATAGGATATTGGTTTCATTCTACTCACCAAATGGCATTTAGGCCTAAGTATCTATGGCTTGGTTTATACTTGTGATCCATGATACACAAGTTAGGACATAATATTTTATGTGGGGTGAATTCTATTTGAAAGGTTTAGAGCTTTGGTGATGCTTCACTAATTGAAGTATAAAATAGGCATGAGGCATGGCAGGGTTCTACTTATGATCCCAAGTGATACTTGGATTGAAATTCAAATGTGATCTAGGTTTTTTTTAGTGGTGATCACTAATAGGATATGGCTCTCACCTCCAAGATTAAAGGTTGGTTTGCACAAGTAAGATTTAATACTACTCTAGTATTCTCTAGGATAGACATGGATATGGTTAACATTTATAATCTCTCTCACTTCTAAATGTCTTTTAATAGCCTAAGGTCCTACGCAAGAGATGATGATATGATCCTCTAAATGCATGGTTTGCCTAGGAATTCTACCTTGGTATCTTATGTAGCTTGTTATACTGGAATTCTGATAAACCTGCATCTTGTGGTATGCTTCCACCTCCTAGCTTC